>ML803177.1:164814-176558 GCA_009831015.1 Picea engelmannii
CAAGTGGGAGATTGTTGGTTGTGGAGCCTGATTATCTTCCTGATTCAGAGGTCCTTTCTTTTAGCCGTGTTTATACCCCATGAAGTATTTACACCCCAGAAGTATGTACACTCTTCCACGCGGGGGAGTGCAGAGGGGGGGTAACCCCTCTGCGGGGTCCAGGGGGCCTATCCCCCCGGCTGGGGGGTCTGGGGGCAAGAAGAGGTTCGGGGGTGAAGCCTCCAAAGAAAAAATTGCCTTGTAAAAGTATATTGTAATTTCATTGTAAATCTGGACCATTCATTATAAGGTCGCAGATCTAATGGTAGAGATTATGTTAGGGTTTTTTTCCCTAGAAGGCAACCCTCTTTTATGAGGGAAATGTATTGCAGCTATGGATGATGGAGAATATTGTATTCTGAGAGAGGATACTATGAGAGAAAGAAGAGGAAGTTACAACGGGTTTTGCTGTAGGTTGTATCGCTTCATTTGCTAGATAATAATAAAGGAAGGACCTGGCAATTTCTCTGGTGGACGTAGCCCACACTGGGTGAACCACATAAATCTGTGTCTCTCTTGTATTGTGTGTCTTTTGTGTTTTGTTTCTGCATTTATTTTATTTTATTTCTCTGCGGTCTTGTTTTGCTAACACTGTATCCATTTAATTATTCCTAATTTTGTATTTAAGAAAATAAGGAATTCTTTGTCTTGTACACGTAAATGCATGAGTCACGTGGTGGCTCAAGTTAAAATAAATGAACTGTGAATTTTTTGACCTTGGGCATAGCCTCACATGTGCATGAAAAAACTCCCAGTCGTTTTGAGGAAGGAGTCTGTTAGTCTCAGGAGAGGTAGTTCATGTATGCACAAAGTATCTATGAGGTGGGTAGAGATCGAGAATCCCATTAAGTTCTATAGGTGATAAATTAGTGCAAGGGGTGCGTGAAATATTTCTCTAAGTGTTAAGTTCAGGAGAAATAGTGAAAACTACATAAGTACTTAAGGAGATGAAAAATATCAAGAAGGATGGCGAGATTCAATCCCCAAAATGAATGATCCTTTCATTTGGAAGATGAATGAATGGTATTAGTTTGGGAGGAGCCTAAGTTCTTCACGATCGTCAGATCTGGAGAAGGAACGCAGGTGTTAACCCTTAGAGCTCTTCAGACTTCATAGGTCCGACGAATTGAGCATATTCTCTGCAAGGGAGGTTAATCCCCTAAAGTCCCATAGTTAATCTAGGACATAGATCTGAGGATGCTTGAGGAATATATCGATTGTCAGATCTATGATATAGTCATCCTGGCGTTGACCACTTCAGAAGGACAAAGGTTTGGTAAAACCAAAACTCCCGAAGTCTCGAAGTAAATGTGAACCTTGGATCTAAGGATCCTTCAGGATCCCTCACGACCATTCGATCATGGGGATGCATGTATTACGGCGAGATAATGTGGGGGCCCATGTGTCGAGTGAAGACATTGTTATGTGTTCCACTTAGAGTGGCACACACTAGGACCCAAGGGACCCTCGAACGAAAGTTACGGGTCATAGATCTCTGGGATCAAATAGATATCCTCGGATCATCAGATTGAGGATGTGGTCAGCCCGACACTGACCAACTCCGAGAGAGAAGAGGAGTTTACATCACTAAAAATTACGAAGAGATGGGAGTCGAAGCAGATCTGAGGTATCCAAGCCAAAGGGATAAAAGGGAGTGTGTTGAACAAGAAATTTCGAAGGCCAGAGAGCCGGAGTTCATTTCAGTCGTCCGTCAGTTGAGGATAGGTGTCAGCAGATCTTCCATTTCGAAAGATAGCCACTTCGGAGGAAAGTGAGGTTGCGCAAGTTGAGAACTCCCGAAGCCTGAATTGCTAAAGTAAATCATGACCCTCGATTTGAGAAGGACACGTGTCATCAAATTTTGAACTTCAAAGATTTTCCACTTCAGAGGATTCACGCGATGGTTTTCTTGGTGCCTGTTGTCTTCGTGTTTGGTCATAACTCATAGTCATATGTGAGTATAGATGGATAGAAGAACCCTAAGAACTTGGGAGAGGTCATTTGCCAACTTTGAGCTCGGTTTGGAGAATGGAGACCGTGGCTGGAAAGATATGGAAGAGCAGAATGGAATAGTGACCCCAAATGGGGGTTTTGATTCTCCTAAGAAGATCAATTTTTTGACGCTCCCACCATGGGTCTATTACAAATTGGTATCAGAGCATAGAAAAAACACTTGGCCTGCTTGGGCTCATGCACGAGTCGTATGAAATATTTCTGGAGGACTTTAAGGGGTAGCACCCTATCTTACTGCTTTCCTAAGAGGCTTAGAAAACCTCTACTGAAGAGAGGAGTGAGATCCTTTACTGTTGATAGATGTTTTGAGAATTGGCATTGTATGTTGCTAATGTTCCCAAATAAAGAAGTTGACTTCACTATGAAATTGTACGTGCTATTGTATAGTCATAATATTTGGTTACCAAGGCTAAGATGAGCCTGCGAAGAATATTACTACCAAACATAAATCATTTGCATAAGTTCCTTGAGTAGAAGGAGGCAAATTTAAAATATGATTGGATTTTACCCAACGATATTGAATCATGCTAGTCTGTGACAAAGGAAGACTAGCATTTCTTAGGAAATGATAGTCGATCCTACAAGAATGGGATTATGCTAAAGAACACTAATATTTAAAATAAAATAACAATGTGAACGGATGGAGAGGATCCATAGCAGTAATGATTACTTCTTTAATGAAGGGTTAAATCTAGTATAGGTGTATAACCAGTCACAATTAGAGGAATGATTCTAGTGAACATTCTCTAAAAAGGGAGAGAATGCATAACTCTTGGGTTTCAAAGTGGACTGAGAAACAAATTTTGTTTCTAGGTACAAAATTTGTTGGACATGATTTTTCTAATCAAGCTGATGAACGAAGTTGTAAAAATATAGAGTGATTGAGTGAGAAATCACAATAGCCTCCCTTGCTTGGTGGATAGGAAACTAATCTGCCAGAGTTCTTGTGGGAGGTGGAGAGTGGCCTTCGTCCCTGACTGTGTCGAATAGAGGGAATAATTCTAGGTGTAATGGTCAAGACCGATCTTGACTTAAAGATACACTAGATTTCTGAGCTAGGATACTTAGTAAGTAACATAATTCGAAATTGCATTTGGGATTTAAGGGAATAGTCCAAATGGTATTAGACATTAAATTGTTAAAATTAAGATAAAATGGTTGACTAAATGTTGATCTTGTATGTGGTAAAGGAAGTGTTGGGGCACTTCTAGAAGCCCAATGGGTCAGATTGATATCCAGTGGTGGATGGTATCCATATAGGTATAGTTGGAATCTAGTTTGGTTGATTATGTTACCTTGGGCATGGTTATAATTTCCTAGATTGTATTTATAAGTTGGGTAATGTTCTAGGGAGGTTGAGGCAAGAGTTTTTTCTTGCTAGATTCTATCGTATAAAAAGGGAACATAGTTATGACTATGTCTGATTCAACTTCCATGTGGATGTCGTGTGAATGGTTCTAAGCTCTCAACGGAGAGGGAATCTTAGTGTTGAGTGTTCCTATGAGGCTTGTCATAAGAATGGTAGAAATATCCTTGGAGGAGGATATGGAAGTCTGAGATGCCCATGTGCATGCATGACATGGAAAGGGTGCATGCAATGAGCTTGCATGATGAATGTTTGGTTAGGTTTGTATGTGTTTATGCTTGAGTGCATTCATTTAATGCATTGTGAATATTCTTGATATGAATCCTGATAGTAATACTAGTTAGGTATGAATGATATTAAATGTGAAAGTGATGCACATGTATGGTGTAAGGATATATGTATACTAAAGGAACAATACTGTTTCCTTGATGAGTAATATGTAAGGCAAGAATTGCACTTGCCAATATTAAGTGAATACCATGGATGCATGGTTGAATCCATTTTTAAAGAGTTATGAAAGTATTTTTTTGAATGATAGCTTAAGGGGAATGCACTCCATTCCCTCAATAAAGATGAGTATAAATAAATGAAAGAGTAAATGAGCAAGGATGGTCTGTTGTCAGGATAAGAGGCAAATGATTATTCCTTGAGGATCACATGGGAATGATTTTGAACAGTCAGGAGTTGAATAATTTTATAATAGAGATGTATGTAGATTTCGAAATATACCCATGGCAGCTACACACAGACTTTTGATTATGTATATGGTTAAGTACATCCTTGATGTAAGTTAACAAAACCAGAATATGTATGGATACATAATTTGGGTGCATGACAAATATGCATGTTTATATCACTATGGAATATTTGGTAACAACTAAAGCTAACTCAAGGTTGAGGCCATCACAGATAGTGATGGACATGCAATAAGGAAGTTTCATGTTGATGGAGTTCCATGTGGGAGAACTGTGTGAAAAATTTGTCAGGAGGACAGAATCTTGGATTACAACATGAAAGCATCATGTAATGAATAGAATACTAATGAATGAATACATAAGTATGTTTGATTGAATAGGATTGGTTGAAGCCATGTTAAGAAAAGGAATTTGTATGCCTTAGATACCTAAGTAGAGTATGATTCGGGAAGAAAACCCTGGTCGAATCAGGATACTCAAGAACCTGACAAAGGAGATGAATGTGAGCCGCTCATCGGAGGGAAGACCAATCGCAGTTGTCAAATCGACTTCACTATCCATTGGAGTTAATGGATCAAACACCAATCGTTTGATTAGACCAACGATTGGGGATCATTATGGAGCATGAAAGTGAAATTAATGGATGTGCTAGTTCATGGCCTGCAATCAACCAACGTCATTGGTCTCGTCAGGGTGGAAGATAAAAAACCATGAGTAGACCGAGTTGGGCAAGCACTTTCCAGATTGCATAGATTGGGCCCCGCAATCACTGTGAACCGTCGATCTATGAACATAGATTGATGGTTGGGAATCATTGTGTATCATGAAGGAGAAATTTATGGACATGCTAGTTCACAACCCGCAATCAATGGGCACCATTGATATCATCGGGGTGGATGATCAACGACCACTATTAAAAGAGTCAAACAAGAAATTTTCATATTGTAGAGATTGAACTCTCTGATAAAGAGTGAGCATATTGGGGTTCCGCAATCACTCTGAACCGTCGATCTGTGAACGTTCGGTGGTTGAACCTGTAAGGAACCCACACATTAATGTAACGTAAAGCTCGTACTATGATTGGGTTATGTGGTTGAATTTAGAAATTCGAAGATCTGTTCTCGATCTAAATTCTCTGTCAAACACTTCTGTGTTGGAATTATTATTATCTGGAAATTGTGTGGTTTAAAATCGTTCGAGGGCTAAGATCAACAACCCACGATCATTGCAAAGATTGCATATGCACATGGATTGACGTTGAGACTTATACCCATAATTTAAATTCAATATAGTATTGTTTTGAATTTGGGATCTGATCATAGATTGGATGACTCGTATTCATTGCGGAGATCAGGAGGAGAGTTAAACCGCGAGTTAGTTGAGGTTCCATAATCCCTTGCAGTTGTTGGATCTGGTGGAAGATGGATCTACACCGTCAATTTTCAGACAAGGGGTTTAGCCAGGATCATAGCGGATGGACACGAGAGATGAGAGGATAGTGCCTGGAAATAATAGAACTGAGGTCACAGCTCTCGGTTGCATGGAGAGAAAAGAAAGTTCCTCCAAGTAAGTTAAGGAAGATAGAGTTTCACACTCTGCATTAGACTATGGTCATGGGGATTGGTTCTATGGGAATAAAGGTGCTCATAGTTAGCACATTGCATGGAATTGCTTCAAGGAGATGCATGTTTTCATGAGAGGAAGACAATGGACCTTCCATTGAAGAAGGAGGAAATTCCAATTTTTTTTATTACATTGTATGGATGTCAAAGGAAAGAAAATTTGGGTGACCATGAGTGTGGGAACCTTGGTTACTAATGAGGAAAAAATGCTTGGGTGCATTCAAGAGAAACTTATAGTTTCATATGTGCCAACTTTGGATCACAAACAACTTGTAGTAGGAAGCATAGTTTAGCTACAATGATGAACAAGAATGAATAAGTGGTTTGGTGAAGAGCTTGGCTAAGCTCCAACACACCATGGAAGAGTGTTGGTCATAAAGTGTGGCATAATTAAAATTAATGCAAGGGTGCATTGGGTATGACTGTGGCCATGAATGTTGGAACATTCATTAAAGTCAATTGATATCTGAATTGCATTTCAAAAGTTTGGTAGGCTGAAATAATGCATAGGTAAGGGATGAATTTTTTCCCATATTTATATAAATGTGGTGCAAATTTTAGAATGCACAAGTTAATAAAGGATATATATATATATATATATATATATATATATATATATATATATATATATTTGCCTCCTGAGATAAAATACTATGGGGAGGAAAGTCCCATGCTTGTGAATCTGGTTCCGTGCGGAACAGATCTAAAAATAAATGAAGAAATTGGAAAAATATGTGGGTGACAAATTTGCAATAAAATTCTGAAATTTAGAATGGTTATGATGTCTCGTGAATTATATATGCATGTGATATAGGTGAGAAGAAAATATCTATCTAGAAAGGATGGATGAAGGCTATCCATCTGAAAAGCATGAAGGAGGCCACTTTTGAGCCATGAGAACTCTGTGGTATGCCATGATCGCTTGGAATTTGTTGTGTTGAGGTAACAAAAGCCATAGGGACACCTTTCTAGAGCAAGTTTGAGGGATGCCTCGACTGTAAATCTCTATAAAGTCACTGGGATTATTCTTGTGCAAGAAAACCTTGGCAAGAAAAGATGGATCACTTGAGGAAATGTATAATAGAAAAGGGGATGCCTGAGCCTGGGCTTGGAGGTTGAGTGACCACAAGGAAGAGGAGACTCTGATAGTTCTTCTAAACTATTGATTGAGATCATGCACACAATGAATATGTTAAGGAAAAATAAAGTTCCTAGATAAAAAGACAACCACGTGGATACAAATCCAAAAACTGCGCAGATAAGTATTGTGCTAGATTATGAAATTTTCCTAGAAATTTTATGCAACAGTAAAATGTTTTCGCATGAGACTATGATTAATGTGCTTGTTGTCCAAGAATTATTGAAGGAAGGTGAAGAATATTAAGAGTTTGAAAAAATACCTGACCAAGGAAGAATGTCAAGAATTCTGAAGTGGCTGAATGAGAAAGGCATGACAGGTGTTACTGAAAAGAACATCGAGGGCGATGTTACTTTTAAAGTGGAGGGGATTGTAACACCCCTGTTTCCCCCAACTTGTAACTAATCATTAATTAGGATTACCATGTTGTGGAATGGGAATAGTGTAAATGTATTACTATTTAATTTCCAATAACTGACTGTGGGGGTGAAGCCTTGAAAGTACTAGCCATGATATCACTAGAGGAAACAATGTGAAAATGATAAGAGAACAATTAATAAGAAAAGGACCGATGGTTGAAGCCTCAACCACCCCCATGAATGGAAGCATGGTATAGCTACATAAGGTCATCCCAAAGTACCAAAGGGTTTGGAAAACCCATAATAACTCAAGTTTCCTTCTGAGAGGAGGAAACATGATATGAGGGATGTGCATGAAAGGCATGCAAGAGAATATAAAGAGAAGAGTGGAGAATGAGAGGAACACGCCAGCAAAGAACGCGCTGAAGGCCACGAGATTGATGCTAAGGAAGCATCTCATAAACTTCATCGAGACCATGATAGAGAGATATGCAAAGAATAGGACCTGAGCAGAAGGTCGCGAGCTTGATGTTGAGGAAGCACCTGATAAACCTCGCGGAAGATGTGAAAGAGAAAGGATCGTTGAGAATTGCCATAAATTCCATGGTGATATAATGACTTGGCATGGGGGTGGCCAAAGTGCTAATAATGAATGCCTCTAAGCCTATGGTTGGGTGGAAATGAAATCACCCACAGTCTATTAGTTGTCTACAACCTGTAATAGATAAGTATTCTTATATCCTGTGTATTTAAGCGGTAACTGTGAATTAAAGTTGGATATCCTATTAATGTTTCAGGGATGTGCATGTTTGCTAAATGGTTATACTTTATCTCTTTAATTATGCCTAATTGTGTATTTAATAAAATAAGGAATTCTCTGGATTGTACATGTAAATACCTGAGCCTCGTCATGACTCAAGTTAAAATAAATGAACTGTGAATATGTTGACCTTGGGCATAGCCTCACGTGTGCATGAAAACACTCCCAGTCGTTTTGAAGGAAGGGTTCTATTAAAATCAGGAGAGGTAGTTCATGTATGCACAGAGTCTTTGTGAGGTGGGTAGAGATAAAGAACCCCCTTAAGTTCTAGAGTTGATAAATGAGCGCAAGGGGTGCGCAAAATATTTCTCTAAGTGTTAATTTCAGGAGAAATATCTCAAAATACCTAAGTACTTAAGGAGATGACAAAGCTCAGGAAGGATAGCAAGATTCAAGCCCCGAAAGGAGAGATCCTTTCATTTATAAGACGAATGGATGAGATTAGTTCAGGAGGAGCCAAAGTTCTTCATGATCATCGGATTTGGAGAAGGAACACATACATTAACCGTTAGATCCCGTCAGACTTCGAGGGTCTGGTGAATTGAGCATATTCTTCACACAGGAGGTGAATCCCCCAAAGTCCTGAAGTTAATCTGGGCGATAGATCCGAGGATGCCCGTGGAATATACCGACCATCGGATCTACAATATAGTCATCCTAACGTTGATGACTTCAAGAGGACAAAGGTTTGGTAACACCAAAACTCCCGAAGTCCTGAAGTCCCAAAATTAATGTGGACCATGGATATAAGGATCCTTCGAGATCCCCCATGATTTTTCGATCATGGGGACATGTGTATTATGTTTAGATCATGTGGGGGCCCATGTGTTGAGTGACGACATTGCCAAGTGTCCCTCTTGGAGTGGCACACACTGGGACGCAAGGGACGTGTTGATGGGATTTAAATACCTTGATTCAACAATAGGAACTAAACCTACCACTGAGGCCCAATTAGACTCTGCAACATTTAATAGTGGAATTGTTCTCCAGATCTTGTGATCCAGCCAAATTATCGATGAGATTTACGTTTTATTATGACAGTTCTTCCTTCAGTTTGGACCATTATTTTTGGTATATTTTCTCTTGGTTGGGACCGATATGACATGTAAGCCGGTATAAACCAAATTGGAAACAAAAATGGAATTAAGCTTAACTAAGGGGAAGAGGTTGAACTTGGTTTAACCCACTACTCAAGCACACAGACGAAAAATTATACCACATGACTAGTACTAATACATTAACCATGTGAGCATCCAATTACTACCTGAGATACTAACTACCATAAAGAAAACACATATGCAATGATATAAAGGAAAGAAAAGTAATTCATCTACCAAAACCATTCATCGATTAATAACACAATGATTCATCTTCATCATTAAAGCAAAGAAAAAAAAAACATTGCACCAGATAACTTGACAACAAAATTAATTGCTCTTACTCATTACAACATCATTCATGAAACATGATAGGAAATAGTTCTTCTCCACGTCCAATCACACATGCAGTTGATGAAAATAACTTTTCTTTGGTCCAGAAGGACTTCTCAATTCAAAGCAGCTTCAAAATAATTCTCAACAACCAGAAAGAAAGATTTCTTTCCAAAACCATAGACCTCTAACTAATTGGTCGATGTATTTATTTATAATCTAAAGTTCAACTGAAAACAACGGCTAAGTGTAGTTTAAACAAAGAAAAATACTCCACGTGGCATCATCTTCTAACAATTTCTTTAATAGTCAACTCAAGATAGTTATTTGAAAGGGTGACTTTTCTCATACTCAGACCAACTAATAAACAACTCTTCGTAGGTTTGGGCCCATGGGAACTTGTACTGCTCCATAGGAGCTGCATAGAATCCTTTTATATCCACCGCATGTGCTTGATACTTCACTAGATTGTTGTTGAACTATTGTAGCATGGTTTGAGCCTTCATCAGATGTTCCATAAATCTTTGCACTTGTCCTGGCAATGTATCAGTCACCTTGGCTAGCTCTTAGACCCATAGTGAATCCTACTTGGAATGTGATTTGATTATGTCACATAAGTTGATGAAGTTGTTGGGGTCACCGAACTCGAGGAGTCCTATATCCTTCATTGCTTCGTTGATTTTACCCCAATGCTTCTCGCATTTTGCCCATTGCTTTTGAATTTCCCTGTGTGGATCCTGGGACAACTGTTAAGAACCAAATATCAATATAGCATAGAAAAACCTTAGAAAAAGTACTCAACACCTTGAAAAAGAGATAATTTCAGATAATAAGCCTCTTTGAGGGGGCAACTTCCTTTTACCCCACTTAAAAGTTCAAGTCCAAGATTATTCCAAATGAAAATGTCTCCTTGGTATATATAGGAGACTAGGAGGTATAATTACAACTAATGGAATAAAGTCGACATAAATAAAATAACATTACTAATGTAATATGCCCCAATTAAGGGTTAATGAGCCAATATTAGGGCTTAACATGCCCCTCCCCTTGAGACAAGTGTTGTCCACAATGCTTGAGTAACTCTGGATGCTTCTGTATAAAAGACTCATCTTCCCAAGTGGAATCTTCAGCTGGTAATTTCCTCCATTTAATGAGATACTCTGAAATGGATCTATTCCTCAACTAGCAAATTCTTGTGTCAGTGATGGATTCAGGCTCCAATATGATTTTTCCTTCCACGTCAAGTTCTGGAAATATAGTTTGAACTGGGATCTTGTTGCCTATAACCTTCTTTAAGCATGAAACATGGAAAACTGGGTGTACTCGTGAAGATGCAAGCAAATCCAATTTGTATGCTATAGTACCAATCTTTTGCAACACCTTATAAGGGCCATAGTAATTTGGTGATAATTTATTGTCCTTGTTGGATTTATTGAGGGACATCTGTTTCTATGGTTGCAGTCTTAAAAACACCAAATCCCCTACTTCAAAACTTCTTTCACTTTGATGTTGATCTTCTTGTTGTTTCATGCGATTTTGTGCCATGGTCAGGTTGTCCTTTAAGATTTGGAGAACTTGTTGTTGATTTTCGATGTGATCTTCCACTACTTGAACCTTAGATTTTTATTTTAGAGAATAAGTGATGGAAGGAGGGTGGTATCCATAAAGTGCCATAAAGGGTTTCATTTTTGTTGCAGTATGAAAGGAAGTGTTATACCACCATTCTTCCAAGGGTAACCATTTAAACCATTTTGTTTGTTTATCAAAGACAAAGCAATGAAGGTATCCTTCTAGACATTTGTTCACTATCTCGGTTTGTCCATCAGATTGAGGATGATAGGATGAGCTATGAGCCAATTGAGTACCCAAGAAAAGAAATAATTATATCTAAAAATGTCCAGTGAATATGAGATCTCTGTCACTTACAATAATCTTTGGGTTTCCATGTAGTTTTTGAACTGTCTCCATGAATGTGGTGGCAACTGTACTAGCTTTGAAGGGATGAGAGAGTGCACAAAAGTGTGCATACTTGGTGAGTCTATCAAATATCACCACGATGACACTCTTTTCTTCAGACTTCAGTAACACTGTGATGAAATCCATGGAAACCTCCTCCCAACACTGACTTGGGATGGATAATGGTTGTAAAAGATCTGGGGTCTTAATTGTTTCCACCTTATTTTGTTGGAAAACTAAACATTCTGCAACAAACCTTTGAACATCAGTTTTAAGGCCATCCCCAAAAAAATCCTTCTTGACTCT
>ML803177.1:176946-200173 GCA_009831015.1 Picea engelmannii
ACCATAGTGAATCATTTTTCCATGTAAATGTATCTGATGCACTGGAATCCTGCTGCAACCTTTGAATGAGAGTCCACACTTTTTCATCATTCTTCCATTCATCCCTTGCTTCTATTATCCAATCGGGTTGGATGATCGAGAAAGCACAGAGAAAGGCCTCAACATATTCATCCTTTCTTGAGAGTGCATCTGTTACACATAAAAAATACTCACTTTGATAGTGTCGCAAGTGTCGTCATTACAAAAGTCGCAAGTGTCGCATTTTGCTTACAAGTGTCGCAAGTGTCAAGGAAAGCATACTGCCATGATGCCTATGTCGTGCCTGTAAATGAAATTAGGAGGACACTTGAAACATGTCAAACACTTGATTTGGAAGAGGAGGAAAGGTTAACTGGGCTCATGAACCTTTTTCCATCTGAAAACACTAAAAAAAACTGAGTTTTTGGAGGGGAGCGCTCCCTTATAACTATCTTAGGAGTGCTGGCGCCCCCCCATAAGCCATCAGGGAGCGTTATAACACTCTTCAGGACTTTGGCAGGAGTGCTCCTACCCTCAGGAGTGCTGACGCTCCCCTATACACTATTAGGGAGTGTTATAGAACTCTGAGTGCCATTTTGAGGGAGCGCTACCTATTTTAGGCAGTAGTTGATTTGTTGAGAATAATGGAGGAAAGATATTTTCATTCTTAGAAGGAAATTGGGTTCAAATCCTCAATCAAGCCATGATCCTAGGGAAAATCTCTAACTGGAGGAGGAAAATCCTCAACTCACCCCAAGGATATCTCAAGTTGTTGAGCCTCTCCAAGGCTATATAAGAAAGCTTTCTCATGGTGAAAGGGGATTGGAAAGTGAGAATCACACCAAACTTATGATCTTATAAGTGGTGATGGAACATAGATGATTTAGAAGCAAGAGACCTATGATCTCATAGGGAGAAATTAGTGAAGCTATCATCATTCGGATCATGGATATTTTGAGCAAAGGGTTAGACAAGGAGGACTTGAAGAAACTGCTGCAATCCATCTACGGTTGTAAGCAATGTTTTGTCCTCATTAATATAATTTGCTTGGACTGTTTCTTTCTAATTCATGTTCAATCCCACATGAATTTGTCTCTTTAGTAGATAGACCTATTTCAGACTAATATTGATAGAGTAGGAAGTGGTCGTACTTTGTTTGTCTACAGGGCTTATCGAAGAGTGAAAGATTGGGGCTCAACTCAGAGCGTGCAGGGACAAGCAACGGTAAAAGGTACTTCTTTTCTCTTTCCTTCTCACACACTAGTCCACATAGATCTAAAAGGAAGTCAGTGACCATGATAAGCACTTTCTGTCTTAGATTTAAGAGTCTATCTCTTTGAGGAGATCTACCTGTCCGCAGGGAGATTTTCCTTCAACAGAAATCGACGACTCCACTGGGGATAATCGAATCGAAACTTTTGGTTTTGATTTTTCCTCATAGACCTTTCCTTACACTCTGATTGTTTTCAGACCTTGTTCACCCCATTTATCTGATTGCATTTTTTGATTGACTCTTCACCCCATCACACTCAGCTTACCTGTCAAAATTTGATCAAAATTTTGGGTTTTTGGACTTTTTTATGAGTTTTTTGAGCCTGGCACCCCCTTGCCAATGTTAGAAGAGCGCCAACACTCCCTGGAAGTGTTAGAAAAGGATTTATAATTCTCTGGTGGCCCTTACACCAGAGAGCCACCCCCTTTTTGCACAAAATTTCTTAAAAAATTGCAATTTTTGGAGGTCCAGACCCTGTTTCTTCACTTGCTGAGTTGCTTTGTGATTCAATGATTCTTCCTTTGACCTTTGACATGCTTCATCCTGAGAAGTAAACACCTTGTTGTTCATATTTTATTCCCGTCTTCATTCTTTTTGAGTTTTTGCTGTTGAGAGCTTGAAATCGATCCCCTGCTTTCTTCTCTCCTATCCGACTGGGCGGGAACTCCAGTGAAGGACATATGAAGTCTGTAACTCTTCTCATTTGGATATTTGAGGTCATCTGATCCAATCTCTTTCTCCTTCTTTTTGCGTTTTTGGTTTTCTTTCTCTTGTTTGATCGCAAAAAAAGAAGAAGGTGTGTTGTTTGTGCGAAATCTACGTTTTCTTGTCCGAATCTCCTTGATCTGAAAGGGTAGTTGGTAGGACAAGTTTTTCATTGAATTGATCATCATTCGCATGAAAACAAAAAAAGTACATATTAATGATTAGTTTGCATTTCTAAAATGTTGTAGCATCATATTGGATTTGATTGAGAACAAAATTGATTGAGGGCATTCCTTATCAAGTGTTTGATAGTGAAAACAACTCTTCCTCTTTCCCTTAAATAGGTATTCATTGAAAAGAAATGATTGCTTATCATATTTCATGCATATTTTGGGGAATTGAGTCATCATTCCATCAGTTTCACTTTCGTACACCCTCTGAGTAAACAACAACCATTAAAATCAGCGCTTAACTAAAATTTATCAGACTTTTTACATCTTTGTTAGCAAACCTACATTAGTTTAAGGTGTAGGTCTTTCGAATAGGTTGAAAGGATAACTTTCCAAAGCTATCAAACAAACTTAGTATCTTGCAGTAGGGAGAGTCAAATCCAATTGTTGTATTGGCTTGCTGGGATCCCCCTCTCACATAGGGGTTATGCACGAGGTCGCATTCAGGTGAGTTACGAAGATTATCCCTCTATGGTTCAACTGTTTGTAGTGGTTGGATCGTATACTGGGGGTCACTGGAAGGTATACCCATGATTATGTGTGGGAGATTTTCAAGTTGATTTCAGACTTGTTATCCTGCCCATACGTTCCGACTGGACTGTCGACTGTACCCGGCCAGGGGCTGACTTCGAATTGGTAACCTTAGTGGCCATAATATTTAGGGTCTCACACAAGGTGAAAGTGAAGGGAAGTCTCACTGCACCTGGAATAGACGTTGGTCAAACTCACTCGGGCTCCTTGGAGGATAAATCCACATTTATTGCATGGAAGCTTGCACCAAGGCATAAGTCCATTAAGCAGGTCGCCAACGTAACTGATCCACCTGCTCAATCCCTTCCCCTTCCTATTTTTATCTCGCGACGTTGGATTTCATCACCGACTGGTGGTTTCATCATAGGACGGTTTGTTTGATTGATTTCTTCTCAGATTCATAGCGTGTGTTGTTTGTTTTACTTAGTGGACCTTAGGTCGAGTCAGTGTTAATGGCATTGAATCCTGGGAGTACCAATGGAGGAACCCCTTCTCGTGGGGAACCTTATACCTTTCCTTCATTTGGAAACTTTAGTCCTCCATATGTTGCCACACTGAGTCTTCCAGGACTCACTATTGGATTTCCAGTTTGGTTGTTCCCCACTCCGGTGATCCCGAATCCTCCCAATGTTTCAGTTGCACCTAATACTTTGGATGTCAATACACCATCCACACATCAACCTCATGTCGAATTTTCGCCTTCTTCGTCCATCAAGTCTCCTTCCTTTTCTCCTTCTTCGCCTAGTGAAAGCTCTAAAGCAAGTAGCCAGGCTGATCAGAAGAAGAAGAAATGGAAAGAGAAGAAGAAGAAGAGCCCGAAAAGGACCAAGGCCCCAACAACATCAGATGTTGGCTCTAAGAAACCAATTACTGTTAATAGTACTGGGAGTGTTGATGAGGTCAACAAGATTAAAATGAATAATCCGAAACCCAAATTCCCTTGCAGTATTTGTAAGGGTGACCATTTTCTGAGGGATTGCCTCGGTCTTACCCAGATCTTAGAAATGTGGTCCTCCATGTCATCGGTCTTTGTCGGTCATGTTGATGATACCCCGTCAACTAGTGATGTTCAGGTTGGTAAGAAGAAAAAAACTGTCAAGTTCCCTTGCATGTTATGTAAAGGTAATCATTACTCTCACCTTTGTCCTCGCATGGACGAGGCTTCTTCCCTTTTGGAAAAACTTCAACTTCCAAAAGGTTATCGTCATATTTCCTCCGACCCATCATTGGTTGATGGACTGGTCAATCTGGTTCCATCCCCGGTCAGTCTGGTTGATCAGGTGGTCAATCTAGTTTCCTCCTCGATTGAACCACGAACCCAAGTAGTTGATCTAGTTTTGTCATCGATCAACCCCGCTCTTCATCAAAAGAGTGATACCAAGGTGGTCGATCTGTTTTCATCCTCGGTCAATCCCACTCTCCCGTTAGAGAGTGACACCAAAGCGGTCGATCCATTTCCACCCATCGACCCCATTCTTCCCTTGGAGAATGAAACTCAAGTGGTCGATCTAGTTTCGCCATCAATTGATCCCATTCCTCCATTGAGGAATTCTAAAGTGACTGATCCAATTCCTTCCTCAGTCAGTCCCACTCTTCCTCTGAAGAGTGCCAAAGTGGTCGATCCAATTTCACCATCGATCTATCCCATTCCTCCATTGAGGAATGTCAAAGTGACTGATCGAGTCCCTTCATCAATCAGTCCAACTATTCCTCTGAAGAGTGCCAAAGTGGTCTATCCAAGTCCACCATTGGTTGATCCGATCCAATCACTGGTCAATCCTACTCTCCTTCTAGAGAGTAAACCCGATACTGCCCATGTTTTTCTCATTAATACAAACTCTACCATGTCGGGGGGCATTCCTCCTTCTCCTGTGAAACCCCCTCCAAGTACTGAAGCCATCCTTTTTGATTGGGGTGCGCTAACTAGACCTCGTCTTCCCTCTCACATTCCTTTCTAGATTACAGTACAGGTTCGTGATCGGGACATTCCTCAAATGTTGATAGATGAGGGTGCGTCTGTTAGTATTTTGTCTTCTGTTGCTTGGTACGCTTTGGGTTGTCCGCAGCTTGCACCGGTTACACAGAATCTGTTAGCTTTTAACACAAGAACTAGTCAACCTTTAGGGATCCTTCCTCGGTTTCCTGTAACTTTGGGAGGGAAAACTGTCTCTATTGATGTCATGGTAGTCCGAGACCCCTTGGATTTCTCTTTACTCCTTGGGCGGTATTATGTCTATGCCATGAAAGCTATTGTATCCACTCTTTTCCGTGTGATAACTTTCCCTCATAATGGAAGAATTGTGACTATTGATCAACTTTCATTCATCGGCCCCAACTAGGTTACCTCCCTAAGTGGTTCTTATATGCAGACAGTATCGCCCCCGCCACATGTCAATTATGTGGCATTGTCTCCCATGATCTCAACTTCCGATGATTTGGATCCGGTAGTTGACATGGTGATATCTTTGGTAGGGTTATTGGAGCTCGATCTCCTTACCCCTGTCACGACCCTCGACATGTGTTCCTTCTAGAGTGATTGTCTTCCATCCGGTGAAGATCTCTTGGAAGCTATGACCGAGTTTTGTCCCTTGACATGGTATCCTTCCAGAGCATCATCCTCTTGGAAGCCATGATCAAGACACAACCACGAGCATAGTTTCTCTTCTCTGTGGCAAGCTCGTTAAAAAATGAAATAGAGGTCCTGAGCATAGTTCTTTTTCTGTGTCAAGCTCATTAAAAAATGAAACAGTCACCTCTCTTGAACCTTCTTTTCATCCACCTTTCTCCTTTTTCTTATCCAGTCGAGAAATTGGTCACGACATCAAAATCGGTGAATGAATTGAATCTTGGAGGGCATGTCTCCAGCCTTTGCTGATCATTCTAGAGTTAAGCCACTAGATTTCAAGCTGGGGGCATACCGAGCTTAGTCTTTGTTCTTTCTCGTGCTCGTAAATACATGAGAATGCATCCAGGTAGACTTTTATGTCTTTTTCGAACCTGTATGGACACACAAAAAATGAACCCCCTAGAGTCTCCTTTAAGCTCTTTTCAGACTCTCTAAACATGAAAATATTACCAAGTGATCTTGCTTCCTTTCCCACTCGTTAAACGGTTTGAAAGGGTGTCTTTCAAGTGATAATTTATCTCTTTTTCGGCCTCGTGAGACCAACATTACGAAAAAGGACAACATTGGAGTCATCTTTAAGTTCTTTTCAGACTCTCTAAACATGAAAAGATTACTGAGCGACCTTGTTCTCTTCACGCTCGTTAAAGTATTTGAAGAAAACGTCTGTTGAGCGATAGTTTATCTCTTTTTCAGTCTCATTAGACTACTTTAAGAAAAAGGAACCGAAAGAGTTCTATTTTAAGTGTTTTTCTAGACTCTATAATCATGAAAAACCTTCGAGTTTTTGTCTTTGGACTCGCTAAAACAAACATCGACAGGCCCATATGGGATCAAACCCTTACTTCTTCCAGTTCGTTAAACAAAGGAAGAGGAACATACCGAAGGTGGGTTATATCGAGTATGTTTTATCCTCCTTGAGCTCGTTAAATTAAAAAGAGGTACTTGTCTATCTGGATGGGGGAAAAAATTGAAAAAAGCAAGCCAAGCAGTGTTTTGAGAACATTACCAAGTAACTCTTAGAGTCGCCCTTGAACACAGAACTTTGTCTTTTGCACACATTATAATCCGCTGAACCTCTGCACTGAGCCAATCCTTTGAGTTTCTTTCACTCCTCAATATGTTTTGACCATGGTGATTACAGTTGTCTTTCATAATAAAATGTAATGTCGGAGTTACTGGACATCAAGAAAATCTTCCAGCGCCAGTTTCTCTACATGAAAATATCTAAGTTCAAGACCCATGAGAGTGAAACTCAAGTAATATATAACATGCTCTTGGAGCTCATAATCCTCCTGAACTAGAACCATGCTAATCAAAGACTTAGCTATTGCCAAATAAAACAAATAGTCTCGATTTTAATCCGGGGGAATCAACAATAGATTCAAAACCAACGCCTTATTCAAATCATCAAAAGAACGTTGTGTAGCTTCGTCCCAACAAAATGGGACCCCTCTCTTCAAAAGACACATAAATCCTTTTGTTATATTAGCATAGTTTGAGATGAAATGCCTGAGGAAATTTTCCTTTCCATGTAGGCTCTGAAATTGTCTGATTGTGCGTGGGGGAGGAAACTGATTGATTTCCTCGATTAATACCAAAATATGACCAGAGGTCACAGAAAAAATACAATTGTGTGGATTCAATCATATCTTATAGAAACAAAATCGTTTGAAAACTAAGTAGAGGTGTAAGAGTTGTTGAGCCCTCTTGCGTGAGTGAGCCGTAATATCGTCTAAATATTCCTCCACTATCTATTTTAATTAATGAAAGGAAAACATCACGGGTTGCTGGAATGTTGCACCAAATTTTTTAAGACCAAACGACATTTTTCGTGTAATTGAAAGATTTCACTCCCCGCACGCTGATCCAAGATTTGGTCTATGAATGGAGTTGGGAATTTATCTTTAGGGAACACCTTATTCAAGTCCTTAAAATCCATGAAAACACGGATTGTACCTTGCTTCTTATCAACGAGAATAGGGTTGGAGACCCATTTTTTCAGAGGAAATGGGTAGATAAATCCTACATTAAGTAGATTTTCTACTTCTTATTTTATTTCCGCTACCTTTGTTGGGTTTTGTTGATCACTCAACACACCCTAAAAAGCCTCTGTCAATTTTTTTATTTTTTGGGTACCACTTGATATTTCACACTTTCTGATTCAAATTCATTTCGAGAAATGTTTTGTCTTTTCTTATTCTCATGATTCTCATCACCTATTTAGGTTTTTTTTTTTAACTTATGAAACCCCATGACTTAAAATGCCTTAAAACCCAAATAAAGAATCGACATCCGAAACACTTCACTTGACGCGCTCAGATTCAACATCGGAAGGGATTGAAAGAAGGAAATGGACCACTTGGGAAAAATCAGTCATCGAACGCCGATATCCGTCAACATCGACAAAAGGGAGTTTTTTTGTACGTCAAGTCTTGCATAAGGATATAGTTGATAGTTGACCCCCCTTCAACATCGGTAAAAGACGAGGGGAATAGATGTTAACAAAGAAAGAAAAGATATTGCCAATAGTCGATGTCTGACGTGCTTATTGAAATCGGGGAAAACCTAAAAGGATCACAACAAAAATTATTGCTGCGCAAAAGGATATTCTTGATCCCTAATCCTCGATGCATTTTAGACATTGAGACTTTTTCGAGGATGCTAATCCGAAGAAAGCACTTTATAGGTTTATCGTCGATAGCTGACCCTGGATAATTTTTCAGCACAAGCAAGATAAGGTTTTTTTTAGAACGAATAACTTAAGGAAAGTCTTGAATCTGATTAATACATGCAAATTAGGTCACCAGTCTTCAACGCCACGTATCTTTACTAGATTGGAAAATCGTATGGTCTAGTTTTACCCTGAGTAATTCTTGGTTCCCTGGGTCTGAGTCATACCTCCGAGTTAGCTTTTTCACAACAACAATGTACATTGAAATTGATTGGTGTTAGAGATTTTGTAGAAGGACATCAACAAAAATGTTCATAACACATCCCCGATCCCCGATCCACCCACTAAGAGAGAGACACGATGGGTTGTTTTAGCATTAGATATGATCATATTTTGAGCATTTAAGGAGATAATTAATAGCAAATCCTGCATTAGTTTCTACCTCGTGTGCCAATCAAAACAGCCATTTAAAATCGCCGATAGACCACATCACCCCTCGTGCCTCTGTTGTCAACCCATGATGAGTTTAATTTGTAGAGATTCATCGACAGATTTGTTAAAATTTCACTCATCACCTGAATTGAATGGCTTTTGCGACACTGTAAGTTCTTGCCTATTTAAATTCTATTGAGCCTTTGTAAATGAAATCATTCTATGCATAAGATAATTCTGGAGTATTCGAAGGAGCAAGACGAGTGACTCGAAGGCTATATTGATCCCGTGATTGTCAAAATAACCAGGTTTTAACAAGCTTAAGAGGTATGTATCCAAGTCTGTAAATTTGTTAGCTGTAATTCATATATTTTTATCTGGTTTTTGTTTTACACAGTCTCTAAGAATTTATTTTAGTTTCAGGAATAATGCCTCCAAGAAATCCAACCACCAAATGATCGTCGAGGGCACCGAATCTGAAAGAACCATAGGTAGGTGAAGTCTCCTCTCCAAGGGCTGAAAAAACATTGGAATGCACTCCGAGGTCAGAACCAGTCATTAAGACAACTACAAAGAAGGTTTTCATCCAACCTCCAACATTTGGAGATACAAAGTAAAGAGCGGGGTCCAAGATGGCACTCCCACATTGGGGAGAACTCTTTAACAAGATCAGTCAGGAAGAATACCTAGACTATGTCCGACATTGATCCAGATGTAAGAGCGCTCGATGATGAGGTTTTCTCGAACATTAGACAGTTGTACCTGCATATGGTGGCAAGAAGAACCCATTTTTTCCCCTGTATTGAAGTCCTGAAGTGGCTCATCGACCACAAAGACACACATAGATGTTTAATCAACTATGACAATGGTGGGTGTGTCAGAGTGTTCCTACTAGTAGAAGTTCATAAATACTACAAACTCAGAGACCTCAAGGAGCGTCTAAATAAATATTTCATTGTGAATTTATATGAGAGCCATGAAACCATCCGGGTGATGGCCTCATGGTGGAGTGAAGATAAGAATTTCACCAACCAAAGCACTGGCTGGTATGAGATGACCAAATTAAGGGAGCCATACATCTATTTGATGGCTCTCATCTGTCGATTATATGGAGAAAAGGACTGGTCCATATTTTCAGAGGCATGGATGCCCTTGGCTTACACAATGGCGATATTTGGGATAATTTTCAACCAAGGAGCGATAATTTCTAAAAAACTGAGCATCTGTATACATCAAGCTTGGACGCCAAAGGAAGGAGAGACACCATATTTCTACATGGCTTCATATTTTCTCAATGTCATGTGTGCTAGAAACCTCTTTGTTGACATGAATTTGAGTTGGCATGTCGCAGAGATCCTAGTCCATGTCTATTTCAGTGTGTTGTGGGAGAACATGTATAAGAATTATTACTCCCTCATCTGTGATGAATTCATCGCGCGAATTTATTTTATTCTTTTTAAGAAGGAATGCTCGATACTATCAGTTGCGGCCAAGAAAATGATATCCAAGGTAGGCCACTAGTACCTGGATGAGAACGACACCTACATCACAGTGTTTGGGGCCACTGTAGCACCACATCTCCTACCATCTCATCTCCCAGACTGGCTTGTAGTAGGATAAATATGCTATTAAACCATCTTGCAAGGCTACAATGCCACCCTGGTCAAGGACAAGAAGTGGGTGTTCATACCCTATGGTTTCCATGTAGGTTTCTACTTGGTAAAGGATACTACTCAAGCCAAACAAGAAAGGATGCACCAACTTGATTTCAGATTCCAGACATGCCAATTCTAAAAGTGCAATCCAAAGGGCCTGGTCTTGCAACATGTTTCACAAGTGTCGTCCTGTTGGCCGTATACCCACGACACATTCAAAGATTAAGTCTTCACATAAAATTCCTAGGACTGGGATGAGGTGGTAGAAAGGATGGCCGACCCCAAAATGACCAGGTTCATAGCCATGATCCTAGATGAACATGTGACAAAAATAGAGTAGTTGGATCAATAGGCCCTCAGATCCAGGGAAGAAATCAGAGTGGCAAAGGCAACAAAGGTTCCCCTGGTGGCTCTGATGCAGGATAGGGGATTTCCTATGACACAGGATTCATGGGATAGGGGATTTGTCATGATAGTACAAGCACAACAAGTAATTGATCAGTTGTAGGATGACCCAAACCTCATAGGAATGACAAGGGTCCCTTCCGACAACCCAAATGAAAGTCGGGCAAGTCCAAGTGGCCATGATCTAATATAAATTGATGAAATCAATGGGTTAGATAACCCTGAGGTTACAATGCCAAAGTCCATATCACCAGGGGATGTTTCATCTCAGCTAGATATAGAAAGAACATCAGGTAGAGAAAGTGCACCAAACCCCCTCCACGACTTGATAACAATCTATGATGATGAGGAAAGTTTGGAGGTGTCCCTGGTGACTCCGGTGCATATCATAGAGGAAAAGGAGCCTGAGAAGGGGTTTGAAAGTGTCTTAGAAACTGCGCTACTTGGTGTATGGGAGACCCAAGTGAATAGTTTGACGGACGAGCTAGGGACGGGCGAACAAAAGGAAGAGGCTCCACAACAGGAAATTGACATCTCAACAATTGATTATCAAGTAAGTATTGAGCCTGCCCCCGATACTTCAATTTCAACTGTTATTCAACCTCATGATGAGAAACAACCAGAGGCCAGACCTTCAAAACACACATAAAAGGTCTAAGAACCCATTATTGAACATATATACACCGTCGGAAGCCTGGTAAATATGTTTACTCGGGGAGATCAAAAAATACCCGAACCTGTGGATGAATTTGTTGATATACATGCCATCTCCGATGAACATAAAATGAGATCTATCATGACGAAAACCACCATGAAGAGGAGGATCACTCTAAATCACTCCATCCTCATCACCATAGAGGAAAAAATAATTAACACGGAGCATGCCAAGACATATGAACTTATCGACACAGGGATGGAAATAACAGATGACACCCTGAACAAAGAGAAAAGGGATGAAGAGGAGTTGGTCGTTGCGCAGAAGGAATTGGAACATTAATGCCATTTGGCAAAATATTACCAGGACACCACACAAGCCGCAGTGTTCCTGAGAAGAGAATTCCACGAGGCCTATAGTAAATTTACGAATGAACGACACCTATTCACTACAAGGATAGTTGAGCTTCAAGAAGACACCCTCATGGCACTGGTGACATGCAAGTACATGGAAATTTGGTATGAGAAATCACACAAAGACGTGAAAAGGATTGACTACATTAGCGTGGTTAAACATGGTTGAGATGCCAAAGATCATGGCATCTGAGTACTAAGGGAAAGCAACAACAACTGCATAAAGAAGTCGGTCGAATATTGGGAAAAAATGGCTCAATAACCTCATCGGGAAATCCAAGAGAAATGGGTCGAGTGTGAAAAGTGTTGGACCAAGACCAACTGGGAAATGAGAGACATCGACCTCCCTGAATTCGACACAACCGATGACTTTGTTGACTTGCATGACATAGTGAAATTACATGTCGAACAAGACTCATCATGGGATGAGGCGATAGCAAGGGTGGTGAACATGGAGCTAGGTCAAGTGAAATAGTTCATGTAACACCCGATCAAATATTGAACCATGTTGTAGTGGTTAAGTGCTAGAATAGTCAAGTATCATGCAAAAACAATAGATATAAGAGAGATCCTTCCGGCCCCAATGGAACAACATATATTCCCGTATGCCAACACATGCGAGGATATCTTCGTCAAATGGTCGGAGTATGAGAAGATTCATCCACTAAAGTGAGATCATTTGGTGACTCTTAGAATGCTGAGAGATGAAAGCGCCATGTGGCGAGTTTTTTTTTTACTAAGTTGTACTTTTAATAGTTATTTTTGGTTAATAATATGTTATAAATAAGAGGATCGACCTATTAGAAAAGGTCAATGGTTTTTGCAAAGACCCTCGGTTTTTGCAAAGACCCTCGGTTTTTGGATTTGTAAAGAACTATTTCAGAGCTACCTTAATTGAGAAGTCTTGTTTAGGACTAGAGACAAGTTTTTTTTTTTCATCAAAAGCATGTGTGATTGGATATGAAGAAGAATTATTTCGGATTTTATCTCATGAATGGATGTTGTAACGAGTAAGAGATTCTGAATCTATTGATAAGTTATCTGATTCAATATTTTTATAACTCTTGTCTTTAATAATGAAAAATGAATCGTTGTCTTAATATTTGATTGATGATTAGAGTTAAGGAAACTATTTTTATTGCCATCGTTTATTGCATGTATGTTTTATTTTGAGAATTGTATCTCAGTCAATAATTAGAACACCAACAGGTTAATGTATTAATACTAGGCTTGTGGTAGGCGTAAGAATCATTGTCTACACGTTTGAGCACGCAGGTTATCCCAAGCTCATCCTTCTCCAATAGTTAAGCTTTCCCACTTTATTACTCAGTTGGTTTATATTGGCTTTTATCTTGTATCGGTCCCACCTATAAGAGAAAATACAAAAAGAGAACTTTCGAATTGAAGAATAATATTTCACAGGAAGACATCCTATCAATCACTACATAAATCCCATCGATTATTTGGCCATATTGAAAGATATGGAGAACCATTCCATCATTAGACACTGCAGAGTCTAATTGGGCCTTGGTGGCAGGTTTGGTTCCTACTGTTGAGTTAAATATATTTATGACCCCTCAACATAATTGGCGCTAGAATGAAGGCCTAAATAATGAATGGATGACAATATTTTTTACAAAATATTTCACATAGCCTGTAGATTCAAAACAACCCATGTGCATGGCTAGTCATTCCCAAGACAACCCACACACATTGAGTACTCCTAAAATGAGTAAATCACCCCAAGAAGAGGGAGAAAATCTATTCCCTAATATACCTTACGCTCTTCCTCACAAGGAATTGAACCAATTTAGAATAATCACAAGATATTACACCTGAAATATTGGTGCATTGCCCTTAGCTCCGTTACTTCCTTGAAGAAAACAAATAAGCAGACCAGTGGTCGAGTCCCCCGACTAGGTTTTTGTGCACACAGTATAAGACATGATAGATTTCTCCCTCACCAAAAACACACATCCTCTTAATCTAATCCCTGAAATCCATTCGAGAACTGCTCTGGGCTCGATGATTTTTTCGACGAGGAAGAGTTTAACTCAGAACGCTCAGTTTTAGGATCAGACAACATGGAAGATAAAAATGATCATAATGAAGAAAGGGAAAACCCACCTCAGAATAATCAATCTTGGTTGGATAGAGATGAATTGGCCATCCCTAGATGAGTACATAACCTTCCCTAACATCCAGAGAAGTTACTCCCTAAATTTGATCCTGAAACCTTAGGATTTCCTGAAGACCACATCAAAAAATTCATACTAGTTATCAAACTAATGAATGTTCAACATGAAGATGTAGTATGCAGGATTTTCACCTACACTTTCGAGAATTCGGCCTCCAATGATATTTTAACTTACTTGTAGGATCCATAACCATTTGGACAAAGTTTCAAAAGGATTTTCTAGAAAAAATTGCAGAAGAAATCACTACAAGAGCTTTGATGGCCGCGTTGTTCACCACCACCATGAGTTCAAAGGAGAAAGTTAAAGACTTCAATCAAAGATTCACCACTATATTAAACAAATTCCAACCCGAAGATAAACCCACTCAAGAGTTGCAAATCGAATTATATGCTAATTCTCTCCCAGCTTCTATTTCCATGTTTGTGAAGAGGGATACCAAAGCAACCTTAGCTGAGAATTTTGAAGAAGCCAAAACAATAGAGTTCCAAATGAAGGGATGTAAAGAAATTCGTGTCTCATTAGTTAAAAAATAAGTTCAACTCCTCCCTGTTTATTTTTCTTAAGCATTATGTTAATCATGAAGTTCATTCCATTTTATCATTTAACCATAACCATAAATGCTGCAACAACCAAGATCACAAGAAGAAGCACCATGCAAAAGAACACAAAATGTATCTTGGGAAACCATTCTCAACAAGGGAAGAAAACCCAACCAAATCCTTTTCTATAATATTCAAGATAAATACCTTTACCAACAAGAAATACCTATCACACAAGAGGGTTCACAAAACCCTAGAACTCTAGCGCCCAAGAGAGGTGCACACCTTTTCCAAAGAAGTGTACTTGATGAAATTTCCAAACTTGCTTGAGTGATTGTATTTCCACAATGAGAATTTTCCTTTACTTATATTAGACTTGTCCTATCAACTAAAGTGTCTATTGGCTCAACAAGGATGAACTCTCTAAGACATATTATTATTATTATTATAATTAATATTAATATTAAATTTAATATTAATATTAAATTTAATATTAATATTAATTATCATTTACATTTAATATTAAGCATATCAAGGTGGGGCTGACCTGTACCCTTTACATAACAATTATGGTTACAGGTAGGTATGACTCTTGAACAATATGTAGAAAAGGATCTGATACACCCACTAGTGTTCATCCACTAGGGGCACATCCATAGGGATTTCATAGCTCTGATTCACTGCATTACATAGAAGAACCAGGTCTTCACACGTTCACATGTGCTCGTCCACAGGCACGTCCACTCTATAGATATTATTTCCCACTATCACCGATAGGAGAAACATCTAGAGTCTTCTCGTCAACTCTGTTGCTCAAAGGAGGATATCACATCATTTTCATTTCTGTTCACATGACGATGTGTCCAACACTTTTTGGATTTCACACGTTCACCTTGTGCTCAGCCACAGGCACGTCCTAACTCAACAGATCGCTTTTCCACCGGATAATCATCTGGATTTATTCTCACTCACATCATGAAGGAGGTCATCTCTATGTTCCTAGCTCTATATTAGGAAGGAACCACATACCCTTCTTAGGGTCTTTCTCTCAGGTTTGTAAGCTGAGAGAAAGATCCACATAGTTGCTATGTTCCACATCTCACAGGTTTGTAAGGTGGAGGATGTCTCCCATAGCTGCATTCATTAGCACTCCCTCTAAGCTAGGGAGACATTCTTCTTCAATCCAAGTGTCATATAGATGTACTCTGAATTTTTTTTTTGGCTAGAGTCATCAATACTCCCTTTGAACTCAGAAGGCGTTCTTCACCAAATCCATTTGGTGTAAATGTTTGCAGTCTTCTTAGGTGTAGAAAGGTACTGCAAGTATACAATTTTTCCTCTGCATCATATCTCTTACATAAGAATATTTCATCTTGTTGTGTTTCAATCCATTAGGAAACACTGGGTTCCTTAAGGAGCTTTATACATGGCTCTTGATTAGGATCCATCTTGTGGTCAAGTAAATCTAGTAGAAGTTTGTGAAGCCAGTTTTGTTTCGCTCAGTAACTTCTATATGCTCTTGTCTTTGTGGTACTCAAGGACACAAAGTTTTGTTTCTTGCTATGTTTTAAGCAACTGTGGAAATCTTCATAGTAGAACATTAATCAGGTATGATCTTTTCAGTCCACTGCACTTTCTACTCAATTTGAATTGTCATGTCTGGCAGGCTTAAGTTCATACTAGAGGCATATCTCAGGCCATATCCCACTGTGCCTCGTAAATACATGATTTTCTATCATCTAGTGATTTTGTCTTGGTTTGACTCATGAAATGACTAGGCGCATTCATTGTATGGCATGAGTAAATTATGGTGTTAGCCAGATACATCAGTGATCCAAACAACTGTGGATTAGTCTCATCTGTATTGTTGTCAATCTTCTCCTTTCGATTCATCGCGATGGATTTTCATTCTTTCATACTGAACTTCTTTAATATTTTTACTGTATATTTTCCTTGACTTGGGAAAATCTTATCAGTCCTCTGTCATACTTCTTGTACCAAAAAGTAGTGCATCATACTCAGATTCTTCATCTCAAATTAAGAATTCAAGGATTACTTGTACCCAAAATAAGGATTTCTGAATAATTCATCAAAATCAGGTTCTCATCACCAACACTATAATGATATAGGTTTGGATCAACAACACTCTTGCTGAAATCCAAACTTATCAAGAATCTATCTATCTTATATAGTTTCCAACTCATGGATGGTAGTATGGATGGAAGTTTATCAAGTTTACTGGATCAAGTGTCTCATCATAGACAACTCCCTCTATTTGTGAGAAACCTCTGGCTATAGATATCCTTTTGTATTTCTTGACACTTCCATTAGCTGCATGCTTGAACTTATAGATCCACTTGGAAGTTACCACATACTTCCCTTTTGGTCCTTGAGTAATATATTATACATCATTATTTAATATATAGTAGTATTCTTCTATTTATGTCATCTTTCCATACATGTTCTCCTATTGTTTCTCTAAGACAAGGAGGCTCAACATCAATGAAGTGGCTCATGACTAAAGGACAATTTGAGAAACTCTTTTGCTTTCTTGGAATGTGCCTTGAGAAGCTTGTATGTTTCTCTTCCTCTTGCATAGTGGGTCTAGAAAGTCCTTTTAGACCTTACCGTAATATTTCTAGATATGTATCGGCTGAAACAAAATGATCATATTGAGTAAGGTATGTCTCTCTCTGAACTGCTGAAGGGGGAGAGGGTTTTTATTTCACTGTCAATCATTTGTGATTCTCTGAATCTTTGAAAGAATATCTCTTATTTAAGAAAAACATTTATGATTGTTCTTATAAACAACTTAAATATGGTTTGGATTCTCGTACTAGGGATAATGGTCTAAGTCTTTTGAGAGATTTTATACTACGAACAATGTCCTTCATTTTGTTGAAAAATGGAATCAACTATAAACTTATAGATAAAAAGATTTACCTAGTTGTAGTCATGTCTTTTAGAGGAAGTACTTCTCTCTCTTCTCTTCATTTTCTTGAGGTGGATCTGGATCAATGTCAACAGTGGTAGCATATTGTTTTCCCTTCTTTCTGGTTGGACAATTTCTGGAAATGTGTCCATACTTGTCACATCTGAAACAATGAACTTTTGAAACATCTCTTCTTTGATATCTTGGGTTGGATGAAGACTTTTCTTCTTTAAATGTTTTCCTGAAGTGTCTTTTGAATTTTCCTCCCTTCCTTGTATGAAGTGCAAGAGAATGATTTTCTTCTGGGGAATCTTCCACTCCTCTATTTCTAAGTCTAAGTTATTCTTGAGTGCAATATGTCCATAGGCGCTCAAAAGTTGGTAGAGATTCTCTTCCACTAATACTCTGCATGAAAGTATCCCATGATTTTGGAAGATTTTGGAGAGTGGTTAAGACAAGTTCTCTACCAAACATGATTTCTCCAATGGTCTCTAGTTGTTCTTTAATATCTGATAACTTCATGAAGAAGAGTGAAACTAAGTCATATTTCCTCATCTTGGTACTTTGAAGTTGGCTCTTCAAGATAAAAGCTCTGAGAGTGTTCTCACTGTCAAACATTTCTTTCAAGGTTTTATAGATATCATAGGCTGTCTTCAGATTGGCAATACAGGGCAAGAGGTGATCTCTTACTGAGTAGATGATTATTTTCCTTGCTCTAACATCATATTATTTTATTATCTTCTTCTCCATATCAGTGGCTATGTCTATTATAGTTTTAGTTGTTGCATCCAAGAGGTCTTCTTCTTCAAGGGTGACTAGAAGCTTTGATTTCCAGGGGCCGAAGTTGCTTGCTCCATCAAGCCTATCTTCCACTGATGTTATGTTCTTCATTTGATTTGTTTCTTGAATCCTTACAAACTGGATGATATTGGAATTATGAATGCCAACAATTTATTTGATAATATTACATAAATTCTTGTTGATTTAGGAAAACATTTCTTCAAAAAACTAGAATTAATATTCTGCAGGAAATTTTGGCACCCTAGTAACCCTAGGGCCAAAGATCAAAATTTCTTGGAATTTCATTTTGAGAGCTTTTAGAGATGCATTGTAAGAGGTTGTACTCTTATATACTGAAATTATCCCTAGCATCCAAGTTTTAAGGGGTTGAAACACCCAAAAGAAGAGGGTCATATGGATTTTCTAAAAACCCTAAGATGGTCGTACGGTTCTGTAGAAGAGGCAGGATGACTGGTAAAGGATGAGACTGGGTAGATGCTTGTGAAATGGGTTATTTCAAGACCTGTACTTTGATACCATGTTGATTTTTCTTAAGAATTAGGTTAATCATGAAGCTCATTCCATTTTATCATTTAACCATAACCATAAATGCTGCAACAACCAAGATCACAAGAAGAAGCACCATGCACAAGAACACAAAATGTGTCCTGGGAAACCCTTCTCAACAAGGAAAGAAAACCCAACTAAATCCTTTTCTATAATATTCAAGAGAAATATATTTACAAACAATAAATACCTAGAAAATAAGAGGGTGCACAAAACCCTAGAACTCTAGCGCCCAAGAGAGGTGTGCACCTTTTGCCAAAGAAGTGTACTTGCTGAAATTTCCAAACTTGCTTGAGTGATTGTATTTCCACAATGAGAATTTTCCTTTAATTATATTAGAGTTTTCATATCAAATGAAGTGTCTATTGGATCAATAGGGTCGACCTCTCTAAGAAATATTATTATTATTATTATTATTATTATAATTAATATTAATATTAAGCATATTAAGGTAGGGCCGACCTATACCCTTTACATAACAATTAGGGTTACAGGTAGGTGTGACTCTTAAACAATATATATCAAAGGATATGATATACTTACTAGTGCTTATCCACTAGGGGCATATCCATAGGGATGTCGTAGCTCTGATTCACTGCATTACACAAATGAACCAAGTATTCACACGTTCACATGTGCTCATCCACAGACACGTCCACTCTATAGATCTGCTTTCCCATTGTCACTGATATGAGAATATTTTGGAGTCTTCTCGTCAAATTTTCTACTTAGAGGAGGCTATCACATCATCTTCATTTATTTTCACATGACGATGTGCCCAACACTTTTGGAATTTTACATGTTCACCTTGTTCTCAATCACAGGCACGTCCTAACTCAACATATCACTTTTCCACTGTATAATAATCTAGAGTTCTTATCACTCACGTCATGGAGGAGTTCATATCTACGTTCCTAGCTCTATCTCAGGAAGGAACCATGTACCCTTATTAGGGGAATTCTCTTAGGTTTGTAAGCTAAGATAAAGACTCACATAACTGCTATGTTCCACATCTCACAAGTTTGTAAGTTGGAGGATGTCTCCCATAGCTACATTCATCAACACTCCTAGGAGAGGACTACTGTTGACTAGACCCCCAGGAAAACAATAGAACAAGGTCTTGAAAAGGGAAGTGGGGACATAGAATACCTACAACGCATGGTCATGAAATTGTCAAACGAAATCATAGACACGAAAATAAGTGCAGGGGAGGGAAACCAAGGCCAGAGGCCCTATAAAACTTTTTTAAAAAGGAAACCATTGTTCAAAGTTATTGAACCTCCCCCAGAGAAATTAAACATCGATTTGGGAAACGTATCATCTAACTCTTTCAACACTTATCACCAAGAGAAACACTCTGAAAGAGACTGCCCACAATGGGTGCATGCCATGAATCTTATGGCCAACCAGTTTTTAGATAAAGTTTCCTTAACCAAACAATCAAATGGCTCAGTTATGAATACTGTTGATCAGGAATAAGTTGATCCACCAGAAGAAACAACCATGATAATATGGGACCCTGACCTACCAATGCCTTCTGATGACCTATTTGAGATTAAAGAACCACCTGCAGAGGTCTTGGTTGTGAGAACACGAAGTATGGACCAGGGTTCAACCTGTCTCAAATGATCTTACTACTGCCCAAACTTCAGGAGGAAAACCAACTCTAAATCACCCAAAATCACCTTTTTTCCCCCGAAGAAATCCTATAGACATCCATACACGAGAATCTCCGAAGCTAGACTAAAACATAGTAAAAGACTTGAAAAGGTTGAAAGAAAATATATCGGTCATGGACATATGTAGAATCCCTTAGCAAAAGGACTTTTTGTTACAAGAATTGAAATCAGTAGAAAATCCTACAACAAGAACTTAACAAGGAGGAAATTTAACTCCCATGGATCTAAGGAATAAACCAATTGTGAACATCTGCTCTGAAGATCCAAAGGGGAAACCTTTTTTCCCACCATTCTGTTGGTTGTGGAGCCTGATTATCTTCCTGATTTAGAGGTCTTTTACTTTTAGTCGTGTTTATACCCCATGAAGTATTTACACCCTAGAAGTATGTACACTCTTCCACGTGGGGGAGTGCAGAGGGGGGGATATCCCCCCGGCTGGGGGGTTTGTGGGCGAAGCCCCCGAAGCAAAAATTTCCTTGTAAAAGTATATTGTAATTTCATTGTAAATCTGGACCGTTCATTATAAGGTTGCAGATCTAACGATAGAGATTATTTTTGGGTTTTTTTCCCTAGAAGGCAACCCTCTTTTATGAGGGAAATGTATTGCGGCTATGTATGTTGGCGAGTATTTTATTGTGAGAGAGGAGACTGTGAGAGAAAGAAGAGGAAGTTACATCGGGTTTTGTTGTAGGTTGTATCCCTTCATTTTGCTGGATAATAATAAAGAAAGGACCTTGCAATTTCTCTGGTGGATGTATCCCACACTGGGTGAACCACGTAAATCTGTGTCTCTCTTGTATTTTGTATCTTCTGTGTTTTGTTTCCGCATTTGTTTTATTTTATTGCTCCACGGTCCTGTTTTTCTAACACGTTCCTTTTGACATTTGAAGTCTTCGCCAAAAACCTCTGTAATTGTTTGGTTGACTCGGTAGAATCCTCTAATGTCATGCCATTTTCTATTTGAAAAAAATTAAACCCCATCCCTCTCAAAAGAGATAAACATGTTATACAACTAGACAAAACTGAGGTGAAGGTTATGGGAGAGCTCAAAGATGTAATGATCAGAATAAAGACACACCCTAAATTTTTGCAAGTAATTGACATCATTGTAGTAGATATCCCAGAAGCTTATGGATTGTTATTGAGTCGAGATTGGTTTGAGAAGTTAAACATATACTTTAGTATAGTCTGGGCTCACCATTGGCTTCCATTAAAGGGACACAAGAATATGATCAGGATCGATAGGGAAAGATATCTAAAACATACTGTCACCGACTTAGAAACCCTTAATGAACCCTCATCAGTAGATTTCCCTGTTCTAGGAAATTATTCCCGTGACTCCAATTTTGGGAATTTCTCCCCCCTCTCATCTAATGTCCCTCTTAATCAAAACTCCAAAATGATTTTTCAAGAAAACTTGTCGACAATGACAGAGGAAACCCTCTTCTGTCAAGGACCTACGGAACAAACAGGAGGAGAGGAGGAAAGTGAAAAGAAAGAGGAAGCTGATAGGTTTTGCCCACAAGTTTGGACCTTATACTTTGACATATCTAAATCGGAAGAAGGGTCAAGTACATGGTGCATCCTCATTGATCCAAAAGGTAAACGACATTTCCTGTCCTGTAGACTAGAATTCGAATGCACAAACAACATCGTCGAGTATGAAGGTCTAGTATAAGGGCTAAAGAAATCCATAGACTTAAGCATTAAAGAATTTAAGGTTTTAGGAGATTCTGAAATCATTGTTAGACAAGTAAGGAAAAATTTACATTTCAACTCTCCACACCTGAAGAATTACCAACAGGAAGTGCACAGACTAATAGAACATTTTGAAGCCTTCAACATTTCAATGATCCCAAGAACAAAGAAAACTCTTTCTAATTCTCTGGCCACCGCTTCCTTTAGGATATAACCACTAGAAGACCAGGAATCCTCCTGGTTCACTATGGAGCTTCTCTACAAGTCATTGGTGCCCAACAATATTTCTAATTGGAAGGTCTTTGAAGGAGATAAAAAGATCATCAACTTTTTGACCAATCAGGATACTTTTAAAGACTTGGCTATTGACAATGAAGTATTCTAGGATCAATTAGTAGAAACCGATCCTCATACAGATCAACCAACTGACAAACCAAGGTCTCACATGATACCAAAGGGAGTATCCAGTTTAGAGAACCTTTTTGACCTCAGGGAAAGATTTAAAGGGTCAAAGAACGCAAAGACGAGGAGTTCTTGTCCCATGAACAAAACTATAAATTTAGGAACCCCAGAAAACCCCAAAAGTATAAATCTTGGCAAGACAATATCTAAAGAGGAAAGGAAATCCTATCTCAAAATTTTCAGATAGTATCAAGATGTTTTTTCATGGTCCTACCAAGATCTGAAAACTTATGATACTCGTATCATTCAACACACTATCTCGTTAAAGCCTGAAGTAAAACCCATCCAATAGAAGCTTTGGAAATACCACCCATCCCTGGAGCCTCTCATGTGTCAGGAGTTAAAGAAACTACTAGATGAAAAGATTAATTTTCAAGTTAGACACTCTGCATGGGTAGCAAATTTGGTTTCCATGAGGAAACATTTTGGGGAGATTTGCCTATGCGTAGACTTCAGAAACCTCAACAGAGCTTCAGAAAAGGATAACTACCTAGTCCCAATAATGGAGCAACTCTTGCAGACCATGTCTGCCTCTGAGATTTTCTCCATGCTGGATGGTTTCTCAGGTTACAACCAGGTTCTAGTTTCAGAAGAAGATCGCTTGAAAACTACCTTCCTGATCTAGGTGGATATCGGTGGCCACCCACCTTCTCCAACTGGCCCAAAACATGTTTCTGGCAATTTTGGTAATTTACTATTTTTAGCAGTTTTAACTTCCGGGGCCATTTTGAGGCCCTAAACGATGTTTTTTGGGAAAA
>ML803177.1:218456-249953 GCA_009831015.1 Picea engelmannii
AAGAAGAAGAAGAACCCGAAAAGGACAAAGGCCCCAACAACATCAGATGTTGGCTCTAAGAAACCAGTTACTGTTAATAGTACTGGGAGTGTTGATGAGGTCAACAATATTAAAATGAAGAATCCAAAACCCAAATTCCCTTGTAGCCTTTGTAAGGGTGACCACTTTCCGAGGGATTGCCTCGGTCTTACCCAGGTCTTAGAAATGTGGTCCTCCACATCATCGGCCTCTGTCGGTCATGTCGATGATACCCTGTCAACTAGTGACATTAAGGTTGGTAAGAAGAAGAAAATTGTCAAGTTCCCTTGAATGTTATGTAAAGGTAATCATTACTCTCACCTTTGTCCTCACATGGACGAGGGTTCTTCTCTTTTGGAAAAACTTCAACTTCCAAAAGGTTATCGTAAGCTTTCCTCCAACCCATTGTTGGTTGATGGACTGGTCGATCTGGTTCCATCCCCGGTCAGTCTAGTTGATCAGGTGGTCAATCTAGTTTCCTCCTCGATTGAACCACGAACCCAAGTAGTTGATCCAGTTCCGTCATCAATCAACCCCGCTCTTCATCTAGAGAGTGACACCAAAGAGGTCGATCCATTTCCACCCGTCGACCCCATTCTTCCCTTTGAGAATGAAACCCAAGCAGTCGATCCAATTTTGCCATCGATCGATCCCATTCCTCCCTTGAGGAACGTCAAAGTGACTGATCCAGTCCCTTCTTCGGTCAGTCCCACTCTTCCTTTGAAGAGTGCTAAAGTGGTTGATCCCATTTGGCCATCAGTCAATCCCATTCCTCCATTGAGGAATGTCAAAGTGACTTATCCAGTTCCTTCCACGATCAATCCCACTCTTCCTCTGAAGAGTGCTACAGTGGTCTATCTATGTCCACCATTGGTTGATTCGATCCAATCATCAATCGATCCTACTCTCCTTCTAGAGAGTAAAACCGATACTTCCCATGTTTTTCTCGTTAATACAGAATCTACCGTACTGGGGAGAATTCCCCCTTCTCCTATGAAACCCCCTCCAAGTACTGAAGCCATCCTTTTTGATTGGGGTGTTCTAACTAGACCTCATGTTCCCTCCCACATTCCTTTCCAGATTACAGTACAGGTTCGTGGCCGGGACATTCCTCAAACGCTGATAGATGAAGGTGCATCTGTTAGTATTTTGTCTTTTGTCGCTTTGTACGCTTTGGGTTGTCTGTAGCTTGCATCGGTTACACAAAATTTGTTAGCTTTTAACAGAAGAACTAGTCAACCTGTAGGGATCCTTCCTCAGTTTCCTGTAACTTTGGGAGGGAAAACTGTCTTTATCGATGTCATGGTAGTTCGAGACCCCTTGGATTTCTCTTTACTCCTTGGGTGGGATTATTTCTATGCTATGAAATCTCTTGTATCCACCCTTTTTCGTGTGATATCTTTCCCTCCCGATGGAATAATTGTGACTATTGATCAACTTTCATTCATCGGCCCTGACTGGGTTACCTCCCTAAGTGGTTCTTATATGCAGACAGTATCACCCTTGCCGCATGTCAATTATGTGGCGTTGTCTCCCAATATTTCAACTTCCGATGATTTGGATCCAGTAGTTGACATGGTGATCTCTTCAGTAGGGTTATTGGAGCCTGATCTCCTTACCCCTGTCACGAACCTTGACATGTGTTCCTTCTAGAGTGATTCTCTTCCATCCGACGAAGATCTCTTGGAAGCCATGACCGAGTTTTGTCCCTTGACATGGTACCCTTCCAGAGCATTGTCCTCTTGGAAACCATGATCTGGACGAAACCACGAGCATAGTTTCTCTTCTCTGTGGAAAGCTCATTAAAAAATGAAACAAAGGCCTTGAGAATAGTTATTTTCCTGTGTCAAGCTTGTTAAAAAATGAAACAATTATCTCTCTTAAACCTTCTTTTCATCCACCCTTCTCCTTTTTCTCATCTACTAGAGAAACTGGTGACAACCTCGAAGTCGGTGACTGAATTGAAGCTTGGAGGGCATGTCTCTAGCCTTTGCTGATCATTCTAGAGCTAAGTCACCAGATTTCAAGCTGGGGGCATACCGAGATTAGTCTTTGTTCTTTCTCGTGCTCATAAATACATGAGAATGCATCCGGGTAGACTTTTATCTATTTTTCGGACCTGTATGGATACATGAAGAAGGAACCCCCTAGAGTCTTCTTTAAGCTCTTTTCAGACTCTCTAAACATGAAAAGATTGCCGAGTGATCTTGCTTCCTTTACCACTCATTAAACGGTTTGAAAGGGCATCTTTCGAGTGATAATTTATCTCTTTTTCGGCCTCGCGAGACTAACATTACGAAAAAGGACAACACTGGAGTCACCTTTAAGTCCTTTTCAGACTCTCTAAACATGAAAAGATTACCGAGCGACCTTGTTCTTTTCACGATCGTTAAAGTATTTGAAGAAAACGTTTGTTGAGCGATAGTTTATCTCTTTTTCAGTCTCATCAGACTACTTTACGAAAAATGAACTGAGAGATTTCTCTTTTAAGTGTTTTTCCAGACTCTATAATCATGAAAAACCTTCGAGTTTTCTGTCTTTGGACTCGCTAAACAAAACATCGACAGGCCCATATGGGATCGAACCCTTACTTATTCCAGTTCGTTAAACAAAGGAAGAGGAACTTACTGAAGGTGAGTTATATCGAGCATGTGTTATCCTCCTCGAGCTCATTAAATCAAAAAGAGGTACTCGTCTATCTGGATGGGGGAAAATTGAAAGAAGCAAGACAAGAAGTCTCTTGAGAAAATTATCAAGAAATTCTTAGAGTCACCCTTGAACACGACACTTTGTCATTTGCACGCATCATAATCCACTGAACCTCTGCACTGAGCCAATCCTTTGAGTTTATTTCACTCCTTTGGGTCACCTGACGTAAGTCACCACATCCACTGCATCATCAAGTTTTGGTCCATGTCATGTTCTGTTGTTGTGCCTCAGTGTTCAAGGGAAGTATCCACCTCTAGAGTCAGCCATCCCAAATATCTTGCCTCAAAACCTGTGTTAGTCTACGTCCTTTTGATCCACCAATTACATCTCTATGTCTGTTTCATGTCATTGATGGGGGATGCATCAAGGCCCTCCTTCGAAGAGCTTATTCCTGTCGACCTCAGCACATTATCCAGGAATTAGGCTTAGAAACCAGTCAGTACTTTGGGACCTGCATGCCTCAATGGCAGGCCTCCTCACATTCGACAGTAGGTTTACATCATTGACCTCTGATCGGATGATTCCAAATATGTTCAACTCCATCTCATCCATTCACATTCGTTGGAATGTACTAGAGTACCTTGGGAATCATTGACATTAATGGTGATCTCCCTTGCACTTGTTAATGGTTTTCACTATTGACTGGTAATCAAGTGGTTCCTGCCATGTTCAACATCAAGACATCTATTCGCATGGTTAGATTCGTACCACATTGGGATTGGTAAGAAGACCCTAGGTTGAGTGATCACTTTGATACATGTTTTTCCCAGGTTGTGAAGGATTTTCTCTTGGACAATTGATACATACACTATTACATAGATCCACTTTGTATTGGTCGTGGCTATGTCTTATCATCTCGTAGATCGACTGTGTACTCTTCATGGCTACAATCAGTCTAGGTCATCATAGTATAGATCCAAATTGTATCTTCGGTGGCTATACCTTTTTATCAATACAATTATGGATCCGCAATGTATTTTATGGCGGCCATATCTTGCAAGTCTTGATCACCCAAGCATAGGTATGCATGCCTTGGGTTTTGAAACATGTCATAATATTTGTTGAATGTTTGTGTGCATCTTCCGTCAGGTTCTCTAAGTCTATACCCTTGCTTGAATGTCTACAAAGAATTTCAGTTATCAGTTCACGTCTTCTAACTTCATACTTTGGGGGGAAATCTATTACACCTCAATGTTGCTCACTTTGATAAGTGTCATAAGTTTCGCATGTTCCTCTCAACTATCGCAAGTGTCGCATGTCATTCACAAGTGTCACAAACGTCAAAAAAAGCATACTTCCATGATGATGACACCAAGGAGACATTTAGACTACCTCAGACACTTGATTTGGAGAAGGGAGAATGATTAACTGAAGTCAAGGAACTCTTGCCACTTGAAAGGAGCTCTTAAACAAGGGTTTTGGAGGTGAGCGCTCCTCTGCATCAGCCTTAGGAGCGCTAGCACTCCCCTACAAGGTCTTAGGGAGCGTTATAACACCCAACTACCCCTCTGAAGGAGCGCTATCCATCCTTAGAGCGTTGGTGCTCCCCTCAAGCTTCCTAGGGAGCGCTATAGCACCCTGATGCCCCTTTTGAGGGAGCGCTGTCTAATCTGGGCAGTGGTTGGCCCATTGAGGAGAATAAGGGAAGGATGTTTCAAGTTTGGAAGGCAGTTGCATTCGAATTCTTGGTTCAATCATAAGATCCTTGATCTAAGGAGGGAATTCCTCAACCTACCCTAAAGATACCTCAAGAGGTTAATCTTCTCTTAACCTATATAAGCAGGCCCTATGATGGTGAAAAGGGGAAGAATTGCTAGCATGAAACCTATGGTCTCATAGGAAACACATAGTCAACTAAAGGAGAGTGATCAGTGAAGCTGCTATCATCCAAGTCGTGGATCTTTCGAGCAAGGGTTAGATGAAGGGTACTTGACGAAGCTGTCGCATTCACATCTATGATTGTAAGTACCGCTGTCATTATTCTCATTAATATTACACGCTTGGCCTGTTTGTTTCTAGTTTGTGTCTGATATCGCATGAACTTATCGTTGATAGATAGATCTATTTTCAAGCTAATATCAATAGAGTAGGAAGTGGTCGTACTTTGTTTGTCTACAGGGCTCATCGAGGATCGAAAGATTGGAGCTCAACTCGGAGCATGCAGGGACAAACATCGATAAAGAGGTACTTTTGTTCTCCTTCCTCCTTATGCATTAGTTTGTATATATTTTAAAGGAAGTCAGTGTTCATGTTAAGCACTTTCTGTCTTAGAGTTTAGGGTCTATCTCTTTGAGGCAATCTACCTGTCCGTAGGGAGATTTTCCTACAACAGTTGTCACATTTGAAAACCCAACAAAGTCATCAAGTTCTCCAAAATGATCATGCACATGTGATTTTGCTGATGATGGAATTTCAAGTTGTGGAGAAGGAACACCATAGAATGCAACAACACTATCGAATTCTAGAAACAACGCATCACTTGCAATAGATAAAGCACCATCCTTGCAAAAAAAAAAATTGTTACTCCAACCATTTTCCTTCAGCCACTTCATGGATTCCGCAATATATTTAACAACTTGCCAATCAAGACCATCCATTAAAGAGGTATAGGTTGTTGCATCAACAATAATGAAAATCGAACCCATATGTAAAAAATGCCACATTCTGTTGCAATTGCTCTTGTTGTGTTAATATTGTTGCCAACAACCATTCTTACTGTAATACCTGCCATTCTACAGATTTCAACAACTTCTTTGACACCAATATGCACATGATCCTTGATGCCAACAATGATAATGCATGTATAACCATTTATATGGATGGTTTCATTCTCTGAATAAAAAATATCTTCCAAGTCTATAAAAGAAAGACAGAGAGTTCGAAAAGAAAATGCCCAAAGTAAACGAAATTTAAACCCACAGCGACACCAGACTACTGCAATCACTAAAAATGATTCCTAAATATGATGATGAATCCAAAATGAAACAATTCACATGAGAATTAGAAAATTTCAAAGGCGTCTGATCCACCACTCTCGATATCCTTTCTTCTCGACCCCATCTTGTCCATTTCCATTGCCCTTGTGAAAAATTAAAAAAAATCAACACCATTTGTTCACCAAGACTATAATGTCCTCAAATCTCCAGTGACCAGGAAGATCCCAGTTTCCATCTTTTCACATGGGAGGACATGGTACAATCCTTATCAATGGATGTCCAACCTCCAAGACCCAACTCTCACTCGCCATTTTCAAGATGAAAATAGTTACACTGAATATTTCATGGCAGACACCATAGAACTACACCAACAATTGCAGGCTGAGATGTAGTCCAAAATTCCTCTAGAGATATCAAATCCCCCAAAGCATTGGGGTACCTGATTATATTACTAGCGCATTCCTGAAGGAAAGGAATATCTAGTTCTATGCAGGGGAGTGGAAAGACAACCTGGTTTAGTCGCATCATTCCATTATTATCTTAGGAGTTGTTATAGGGAGGAAGTTTTTCTTGACTGGAATGAGATTGTAGAACAACTTGGTTAAGTTCATGTGGGTATGTGTCAGAATTCAAGAATATCATTAGAGGTCTATTTGATGCATTAAGATAATATGAGAGCTGGGCTGCAAAGGATACGAGAAAGGGAGTCTGGTGTGCAATAGTTTATGGAACATCACTATGGTTTCTTTTACATTCTAACCAATGCCCCTAATCAATTGGCTTGATGTAGTGTTGTGAATATAGCCTCAAATAAATGGCAATGTGTGGTCCAAGTAGCTGGAAATGTCACAATTGAGGATATGGATATGTTTGATAAGTACTTGGTGTTAGTTCTTCATAAGGGAGGAATTCTAGTACTTTTTCCATTGCCTATGCCTCTACAACTTGAATTGAATGATGGAATGCAGTTTGAAGACCTTACTCCATGGTTCCTACCAATGTTGGCTAACATGTGTATTGTTGTTCCTAGATCGAATCATGATTTCAAGTCTTCTATTTTCCATGCAATGATATCGAAGAGATTCAACAACAAATCCATCAATGATATTCAAAAGATCACTACAAATACATGTTGTTGATCCTCAACATAAATTCATCAATTGATCAAACCAAATGCAATAAGTGAACAATAATAGAAATCATTCAAAAGAAAACATTGAATGAAATTTCAACTTAAATTCCCCCACAATAACAATAAGGGTCATAACTTCTCCTGCACTCACATATCTCTTTGGATCTCATCTCGTACTTCTTGTAGCTCTCTATCAAGACCTTCTTCTCGAAATTCAGCGTCCAATGATCGGGGTTCTAGAAATAGTGTATGGGATGTTGTGCAAATTCTCTTACCATATCTCAATATGATATCCAAAATCACATAGGCACACATAAAGACATTTACTGAATAGTTCCAACATTTGAGAAAAAACAATCTTGGCAACTCTGTTTCCAATTCACGGTTGATGACAATATTACAAAAAAATGGATTTATGAGGTTCCAAGTGGGATCCCAAAATGTATGTATTGTTGCTGCAAATCAATAGACTGTAACTGCACTATATGATGTTCCAAAAGTATGTCAATTTCTCTAGGATTTTCATTATTATCTGCAAAATGGACAAGACACTTGATCCCATATATACATACTAAACAATTTAACAAAAGGGACACATGTGGGGTTATAAGTGGGCATTTGTGGGATTACGAAAAGAAGAGGCAAGGACAAGTGGTAGAATAACAAGCTTGAAATGTTGTCTTTATGATAATTTTCCTTCATTTTCAATCAATCAGAAGGATTAAAAAAATGCTTACCTCAAGTCACCCTTGGAGTTGATACTTACATATCTAAATTTTGAGTTATTTTTGCAGGAACTTGAGCTTTGAAGACCATTCCGAAAATATGAGTGTACATGACCAGATTTGAAGAATGCATCTGAGCTACTAGGACACTATTGATATATTTCTTGTATGCAGTCCCGGTACCAAAAACAAATCATGTTGTTTCCTTTGAGATGTTTTTTAGCAAGCAACCTACTATAAGAACAAATATTGGGCATGGAAACAATGACCTCCTTCTTTCCAACAAGCTTCCTTGTCAACTGTCTTATTCAGAAAACATAAAAGAACTATTGCACTGTATTTTAATCTGAACCACTAACTATATGCAGCTATTTATTCATTGTCCTACCCTAATTGAGAAAAGAGAAAGCCTTTTTTCAAGTATAGGAAAATTTCCAGTGAAGCCATGTGCGTAATGGGGTTAAAAATATATCCATACTCGAGTTTAAAAGATAAATTTTAATGCATACCAAAGTATGAAGGACCAACTACTTTAATGATGAGATCAAACAATAATGAAAATTAACAGAGTAGTGTGACCTGGCAACTAATTGGAACCATCTTTCAATAGGATCAATATATTCTCATTTCCCTTCTTTGTTTAGGTCACACAACATGTCCTCCTTTTACATTCCACGCAGAGCATTTTCTTCAATATGATTGGTCTCTAAGGTACATACAGGATCTAATGAGAGGCATGATAATAACTCCTCAATATCAGGTTCTAATGGTTGCTATCCATTGCATTCTATCCATGATTCTTGATTCTCCTCAACAATTTGACAATAGGAATATGAAGGGACTTCTAAATATTCTTGTGGAGAGACAACTACATTCTTGGCTACTGTCAAGATATGCTCTTCCTGAGAGGCGGATTTTCTAGTTGCTGCTAGAATGAGAGAAAGTTCTTGAAGGAACATTCTGCAAGCTCTTGATCATCCTTGAATTACTCTAGCGGGTTGATGATCAAAGATTTGAATATTAAAAATATTTGCAAAAATAAAACACACCAAACTTGAACTCGCATTACTGGGACCCTGTTGTTACCAGGTTATTGGTTCACACAAGTTATCCCATCATGAAAACAAAATTTTTCATAAAAGAAGGAAAAACACACTTGCATCAAAAGAAGAGAGGACAACCTAAATTTGGAGCAACCCCACCAAAGTGGATGCATGGGATCTTCCCGCACGTCTTACCATCTTCTCTCCACCCTTAGGTCATCCATAAAACCAATCCAAAATCATTAAATCAAATGCTACCTATTACCGTTTACAACTCCCCGACAACGGTATTGAAATGTTGGTGTACAAATATGTTCAATATATATCTTACACTCATTTAAATGTCAATCCGGGTTTCGTAATAAAAAGAGTTGTTACACTATATGTGTCGAGAACAGGTAATCTACCTAAGTCAGTTGCATATAGGAAACAATTAATAACATAAAAACTCTGTTTCTAAGATTTCTAAAGACTTCAAACACCCTTGAACTTAGAAGAGGAAAATTGATAATGAAACTTCTTCACACAAACAACCAATCAAAAATATTTTATCCTAGAGAAACAAGTCTATTCATTCCAGGCTCATGAATTAAAGAGATGAATATGAGAAGCTTGTCTCCTGTAGTAATCAAAACAGTAAATAGCAATCAACTCCAATCACTCTTGAAATCAAAATCAATTCCAACTTCATGCAATTCAAACAAGCCAGTACAAGGAACAGTCAACATAACTGAGAGACTTCATTATGGAGCATGAAGATGAGATATAAAGTCTTCGAGTTCCCGCACATACTGAAAATACTACAAATATAAACTCAAAATTTCATTTTCTTAGCAATCCCATACTTCAAACGATTAAATGGAAACCTGCAATATTAGAAAAGGAAAATATCTATTCGATATAGTATCTAATTGTTCACACCAATTCAGAAACAAATAACTCAATGCTGAACTCTTTGAAATGGATTAAAAATCATTAACAACACACTATTGTAAAACACTCACACAAATAGAATTACATTCACAGAATACTTACAAATGAGCTTACCTTGGTTGGATCGGTGGGCCCTTTCCATGCCAACAAGGAAGCTCAAAGAAAATTACAGAACAATAAACTTTACAAAACACATGGAATTGATGAATTTAACTTCATATTGATTCTTCAGTAAGTATGTTTACAGAGATAATATGTTCAGAAATCTAATCTGCAACATAACAATTCCTCCCCCTTTTGGCTTAGCCATCACTAAGTTTATATGATTTTTACATTACAATTTTGGATCTAGACAATCCAATCCAAATCAAAAACATTTTACATCAATGGAGGTTGAGTACAACCATTATCTAATCAAGAAAATACAGTTCCCACAAATCTGGGCATGATCTTAGAATATTTGGAAAATTGGCAAAAATTGAGGATGGATCGTTCCGCCTGAGATGGAGGTCCACACGTGTGCGATCTGGAGATTATGGCCCATGAGTCCAAATGAAAACACGGCTCTGGACAAAACCCATGTCCCCAAATTTTGAGATCCATCATCATCAGCCCAAAAATCGAGGTGAAAATCGAGTACTAGAATGTTGGTACCAAAATCCTGTAGGTATTTGTTTAGTACCGGAATACACATAGTCATAATCCTGAGTACCGGATTAGGTGCATGGGTAGTACCGGAATAGCACAGAGTGTGATAGTACCAGATCAAAACTTCCTAAGAGTCAAACAATTAGGATCATGCAAAATCAAACATTTAATGAAATTAACTCAAGAAAAACTAAACAAATCATGCCTTAATCATAATTTACCTTTTATGCACATGAACAAGGTCATTGGGTATGTGTTTGGGAGGAAATAGTCAAGTATAGGATTATAACATATGAAAAAAGGATCAGATACAAGGTAATATAGGGCATTATATATGTCAAAACTGAGACTCAACATATATCAAATGAGCGCACAGTAGGAGAGGGTGTGCAGATAACTCCGTTGGGGCTATGGACGCTCTCTAGAAGTGGAGCAAGGTCTGTGACATCAGAGTGACTCTACCAGGGCTATGGATGCTCGCTGATAGCGGAGCAATGTCATAGCAAGTGAATAAGGGTAACAAAAGGGCCTAGTGCCAATGAATTAATTACTAGACTCTTGTCAAAGGGGGCATGAGTCAGGGTTACAGGAAACGAAGGTGGAATAAAGGTTGAAAACCCCACATGTAGGCCCAAATGCACCAACCAAAGGATTTCAAATGCAAGGATAAAAAAAAATCTGATAAAAAACTAGTTAAGTTCATAATCAAATTTTGCATCACCTTCACCTGAGCCCGAGGTAGGAACATAGATTCTTATTTCTCCCAGTAAGTCACCATTTGTTGAGCACTCAACACACCCTAAAAAGCCTCTGTCAATTTTTTGCTTTTTTTGGGTACCACTTTATCTTTCTCACTATTTGATTTAACTTCATTTTGAGAAATGTTTTGTCTTTTCTTATTCTCATGATTCTCATAACCTATTCAGGTTTGTTTTGAAATTATGAAACCCCATGACTTAAAACGCCTTAACAACCGAATAAAGAATCAACAACCAAAACATTTCACCCGACGCGCTCAGATTCGGCATCAGAAGGGATTTAAAGAAGGAAACGCACCACTCGGGAAAATTCAATTGCCGAACGCTGATCTTTGCCAACATCGAAAAAAGGGAGTTTCTGTTTTGCGTCAAGTCTTTCATAAGGATATCGCCAATAGCCGATCCCACTTCGACATCGGTAAAAGATGAGGGGAATAGATGTTAACAAAAAAAGAAAATATATCATTGATATCTGATGTCTGAGGCACTTATCAAAATCGGGGAAAACCTAAAAGGATCGCAACAAACATTCTGAACACACAAAAGTATATTCCCGATCGTCAATCCCCGATGCGTTTTCTGCATCGGGACTTTTTCGAGGAAGCTAATAAGAAGAAAACACTTGATAGGTTTATTGTCGATTGCCAACCCTGGATACTTTTTTGGCACTAGCAAGCTAAGGTTTGTTTTAGAATGAATAACTTAAGGAAAGACTCTACTCCGATTAATACACACGAATTAGGTCATTGGTCTTCAATGCCACGTGTCTTTACCAGATTGGAGAACCGTATGGTCTAGTTTTACCCCAAGTCATTATTGGTTCCTTGGGTTTGAGTCACACCTTCGAGTCAACTTTTCCACGACAACATTGTACGGTGAAATTGATTGGTGTCGGAGCTTTTGCAGAAGGACATCAACAAAAATGTTCATAACACATCCCCTATCCCCGATCCACCCACTTAGAGAGTGACACGATGGGACATTTTAGCATTAGATACGATCAGATTTTGAGCATTTAAGGAGTTAATTAATACCAAATCCCACATTAGTTTCTACCTCGTGCGCCAATCAAAACAACCATTTAAAATTACCGATAGACCACATCACCCCCCGTGCCTCCACCGTCAACCCACAATGAATTTAAGTTGTATATATTTGGCGGAAGATTTGTTAAAATTTCACTCATCATCCGAATTGAATGGTTGATGTGACACAGTAAGTTCTTCCCTGTTTAAATTCTCTTGAGCCTTTGTAAACAAAATCATTATGTGCATAAGAGAAATCCAGAGCATCCAAAGGAACAAGAAGAGAGACTTGAAGGCTGTATTGATCCCGTGATTGTCAAAATAACCAGGTTTTAACAAGCTTCATAGGTATGTATCTGAGTCTGTAAATTTGTTGGCTATAATTCATATATTTTTATTCAATTTTTTTTTACACAGTCTCTGAGATTTTATTTTAGTAGCACGAACAATTCCGCCAAGAAATCCAACCACTAGTTGATCGTCGAGGGCACTGAAGCTGAAAGAACTAGAGGTAGGCAAAGGCTCCTCTCATTAAGACAACAATGAAGAAGGTTTCCATCCAGCCTTTTCCCTTTGGAGATACAGAGGCAATCACGGGGTCCAAGATGGCACTCCCACATTGGGGAGAACTCTTTAACAATATCATCCGGGAGGAATACCCGAAATATGTCCCACACACTGATCTAGATGTAAGAGCGTTCGATGACGAGCTGTTTCCAAACATCCAATGGTCATACATGCATATGGTAGCAAGAAGAACCCATGTTTTTACCTATATTGAAGTCTTGAAGTGGCTTATCGACCACATAGACACATAGAAATGTTTAATCAACGATGACAATGGTGGGTGTGTCGGAGTGTTCCTACCGGTAGAAGTTCATAAATACTACAAACTTAGAGACCCCAAGGAGCGTCTAAATACATATTTTGTTGTGAAGTTCTACGAGTGTCACGACACCAGCCAGGTGATGGCCTCATGGTGGAGGGAAGACAAGAAGTTCACCAATAGAAGAAATGGTTGGTACAGGACGACCAACTTAAGGGAGCCATACATCTATTTGATGGCTCTCATTTGCTGATTATATGGAGAAAAGGACTGCTCCATATTTTTAGAGGAAGGGATTCCCTTGGCTTACACAGTGGCGATCTCCTGGAGTGGTTTCAATTGGGGAGCGATAATTTCTAAAAAAATGAGCATCTGTATACATCAGGCTCAGATGCCGAAGGAAGGAGAGACACCAACTTTCTACATGGCTTCATATTTTCCCGATGTCATGTGCACTAGAAACATATGCATCAACATGAATCTAAGCTGGCATGTCACATAGCTCTTGGTCCACGTCTATTTCAGCGTGCTATGGGAAGAATAGGTATAAGAAGTCTTTCTCCCTCATCTGTAATGAATTCATCGTGCAAATTTATTTTATTCTTTTTAAGAAGGAATTCTCGATACTATCGACTGCGACCAAGAAAATGATATACAAGGTAGGCCATTGGTACTTGGATGAACACAACACCTACATCAGGGTGTTTAGGGCCACTTGAGCACCACATCTCCTACCAGCTCATGTCCGGGACCGACTTGTAGTAGGATAAATATGCTATCAAACCATCTTGCAAGGCTACAATGCCACCCTGGTCAAGGACAAGAAGCGAGCGCTCATACCCTATGGTTTCCATGTAGGTTTCTACTTGGTAAAGGATACCTATCAAGCCAAACAAGAATGGTTGAACCAACTCATGATAGAAAAGGTGCAATGAGTAATTGATCAGATGCAAGGACAAGGGTCCCTGCCGACAACCCAGATGAAAGACGGCTAGGTCCAAGTGGCCCTAAGCTAATACAAATTAAAAAAATCATTGGGTTAGATAACCCTAAGGTTATAACGCCACAGGATGGATCACCAGGGGATGTTTCAGCTCAACCAGAGATAGAATTAACATAAGGTAGAGAAATTTCACCAAACCCCCTCCATGACTTGATAACAATCTATGATGATGAGGAAAGTTCAGAGGTTTCCTTTGTGACTCTGGTGTAGATCATAGAGGAAAAGTAGTTCGATAAGGCATCTTCCCCAGCGCCTGATGCTCAAATTTAGGGCCTTCCATAGAATGAACAGGAGGTCGAAAGTTTCTTAGACACTGAGCTACTCGATGTTGGCACAGGGGTAGACCCAGGGTTCAATGCTTCAACAACGCACCAACAAAACCCTAACTACCGGCCCTTTCGGCAACACCTGCGAATATGATGAAGTCTCACATGAGGTAGAGGCAGGGGTGGGTTCAAGACTCAGGTGTCCACAACCTTAGCTGGGACACATATCTGTGATTCTAACTCTTAGAAAGAACTTTAACATAGATCATTCATTAGTATTCAACCCTCATGGCACTCCATAGATGGCACAGAGCACCGCAACATTCACGTAGATCTAGGTTAAGTTAGCACTTAGCAACATCAAAATAGGTTTAGCACTCAACACTTTCATATATGTCAGATCTACACCCATACATCTAAGAAGCACAAAGAAAAGTGGATCTATCTAAGTATATCAAAGCACATAGCATAATCATATCAAATCACGACACATGCAAAGAGATCAACACATTAGGTCGAAGCACCGAGCACAAAACACAGAGTTACCGTGGTTCACCCCCACCCTGGGGCTACGTCCACAAAGTATTCTTCTTCTTTATTAGATTTGGTCAATCGAGTTACAACACATAGCTCAAACTTGTACTTCGCATAGGACAAGAGATTTGCGTACACCTCACCAGATCCTCCTTCCTCAAGTAGATCTAGCACAGAGCATTCTTACAATCCATGCACTCAACACTTACAACACTTTCACTCAGCTATGCAAGTCAGTCACACAATATACACAAAGCCTTTACTATCACTTAGCTTATCTTCTCATCTCTTACATTTCCTAGCTACTTTTTTATACTTTACAAAATAGGCATAAACATGGGTAAACCCATGGGCCGACATCCCATACCCATTACATTATCCCCCAAAACCCAAAAAGGACCCAAGAAAGGGGTCTAGATTCCATGATCTCCGCTTCGCATTGCACTCCATATTTAACAAGCTGTCGAAGTCCAAAAATGGTCAAATATGACCAAGTGTTACTAAAAACTTGGTCAAGGGCCAACAGGCCCCCAACACTCACTTGTGACTCATCCTGAGTCACTCTGGTGTGATCAATTCTGCCTTGAATGCCTCGAGCTTGGCTCGAACTACTTCGACCTGCTATAGTGCGACAACCTCTTCCTCAGTGAAATCCTAGATCACTGCGTCGTTTATTGGCCCTTCCAGGCGTTGTTCTATGGTGATGACAACCTATTCAAGCTCAGTTCCCTAGCTTTCAACTTTAGTGAACAGTTGGCATGCCTTTTATTGGATTGATTGAAGTCGTTAGGAGACTTCCATAACTTTACTTTGTAGCATGTGTACCTGTTGTTGGGCGGTGCGTTTTTCTGCAAACCTATTCATTCTTTCGACTGGGGTCAATGCCTTCAGCTACGCCTATAGTGTATCTATGTGTTGCTTTGATTCTTGGAGATGTGCCTCCAATGCCTGCAACTTTGGATTCTCTGTGAGGTTCTAATAAGTCTGGGCACTTCTAGCGCTCAACTGATTGCATTCCAAGGCAAAGGTTTTTAATTGACCAACTATGCTATGGGCAGTTGCCTCCCTTAGATCCCTTATTTCTTGAGGAGTCTCGGGCATGGTACGGAGTTCCATATTTGTGATGAACTACTGATGTTGTTGGATTACTTCTTCAAGTTGTGCCACCTACCATGGGACACATTCTTCAATCTTTACTTCTATGACCGTCACAGAGTGAAGTGCTTTGTGAACCCTTTCCTGTACTTCAAGTTTCTCTACTAGCAACTGGTACTTGCTCTGCTGTAACTGTGATTTTTCCTCATCCCACTTCACTTGCAAGGAAATCTCTTCCTAGTCTGCCTTAATATGTTGTTCTACAAGTGCTCTTTGTACTTGTGTCAAAGCATGGGTGGCTTGCGTTGTGTCTTCTTGAGCTTTTCGAAGGTGAGCTTCAAATTTCTCAGTGATCTGGTGTAATTGGGTGGGCTCATCGCCTATTCCTGTTGTTCCAATTGTCAAGGGCACAATAGAAACTTCTCGGCTAGACTGGAGTGCCTGTTGCACTTCTTGAAGTTCACCCTTGATTTGAATAAATACCTCCTCCTACTTTGCTTCTTGCTTTTATGCGATCTCTAGTGAGGCATCATTTAGTGCAATGATTAAAAAGTCGAAGTCGTCTGGTGTGAGGGTAGTCTTAAACGTAGTCTGGGTGGCCTTATTTTTCTTTCAGGATGAGGGATTTGGTGGGGTAATCTTCCTTTTCTTAGTGGGATCCTCCTCCTCTCTAGGTGGAGTAACCTTGCCTTTGTTTTTCTCAACCTCTGTGCCACCTAGTTCTTCACCATCACCTCCCTATGCAGGTGAGATCAAAGTAGTCTTCATGGATGTGCTATGGATATCTTGAAATTCATCATCCTTCTTAGTCTTGCTTGGTCCAGGTGTATCCGACATAGCTTCAGGGATTTCCACGTCGGACATTTCTACGAGGTCCGCTGAAATGTCTTCTTCTGTCAACTTGTAGTACGACTGGAGCTGTTGTTTGTGCTCATCAGCGCACACTACGATATAGGTGAAGTGGCAGTCCGCGTTGAATTTTATCAAAGGTATAAACCTATGAAGTGTGTTTGGGGTGAGGCGGGGTGTAGACTGGATTGCATTCTTCAATTGGTTATAATAAGCGTGGAAGACGACATTGGACTGCCACTACTTATTCATGTCGCTAGAGTACTACATCGTACAAAACTTTGCAGCCAGTGGTTCGAAGGGTTCGATCTCTGAAAAAGTGGAACCTTCTGGAATCTCCCAGGCGATGAAAGTGTTTAGTATGAGCAACCGACTAAAGTGGATATTGTACCCTTGGTATTGCACTTCTCTACAATCAAGCTCTAGCTGGTTTACAAGGTACTGCACCCAGTTCATTTGTAGTCCCTCGGCACACTTCCCTGCGAGGTCGACTACGAATCCAGTCACTTGTGTTGGTCTGTTCTTGCAAACTAGCTTTCCCGTGATCAATTGACAGGAAAGGCGCACTGTGCCACTCTGGATAGAGGCTACCTAGTAGCCTCGCATGCCTTTCTCAACATCACCATAAGTTTCTTTTATCCTCTGTGCTAGTGCTCAGTCTGAGGTCTTTCCAGGGTAAAACTTCTGTGGGTCAGGGCCTTGCATACTAAGTCATGTGATCTGATTGATCAAGGTCAGATCCATAGTGATGCGATGTTCCAACCATAAGTATCCTTTGTGGTAGCAGGACAACAACAACTTGACGCATGCATTGACTTCCTGGTGTCTGCCAAAGTGCGGGATCTTCATTACATTATGCAGTGTGGACTACGTGAGGTTCTGGGTCCATGACTATGGGACAATGTTAGAATTATTTCCTCTGGTCCTGGTTAAGTACTTATGCGGGGCTAACATGTTGTAAACCTTACGATTTCCAAAGTTAAAATCACTAAATTTCAGTGCTATGAGCTTATCCTGGTTAACATGAACTGGGCGCACCCCTTTCGAAAGGTACGCGATGATCAAAGTGTACTCAAAGTCGTGAGGCACACTGTCATGGTTGATGGCATCGCTTAGAGGTGGTAAGTAAGTAGGTATAATGCGTGGGATAATATTGGCATTTGCGATGTCATCCCTGTGCTTGGTTCTTTTCTCATCGGTCGACTGGGATGGACTGACATGAGTAGTGGAAGGGGAGGCCTGGGGTCCTCTCGTTGACGATGCTTGGACTCCTATAGATAATCATCACTCCGACATGACTCTCTCAGTCATTAAGTCAATAAAAAATTCTTCAACTACTTCCTCAGCAACGTTGAGCTCATCTGACATACAAGCTTGGGTCAACTAGCTCGGGTGTAAAATGAATTTAAAGACTACACTTAACGGTATGGGAACAATGTAATGATCACAGGGTGAAGTAATCTCAGGCTTCGGGTTCAAATTATCACTTAGAAAAAAGTATTCTCGATGCGTGGCGCGACAGACTAAGTAGGGAAACTTGGCAATGATCTGCTTGCAATGGGTATGAGGCTGCATTAAATTATGTTCTGTCCATTATGGCACAGTGTAGCGGTCTAGTGGTGAGACATAAATGATTTTGGAACCATTCAGAGTGGTAGTCGAATGGTTATATTGGCTTCCAATGGCTATATTACTTCGCCTCGGTGAAGTGGCATATGTTGTTATTTTGATATCCCGACGAAGCTCAATTCTTGTGGTTTTTCCTTCTGTGAAGTTTCCTCCAAAAAAATTTGTAACTTTTCTATCTTGGCTCTCTTCTTACTTAGCTTCCTAGCCTTCTTCCTAGTGAGCTTTGTCTCGGTCATTCTTTTTCCATTCTGAGTCTTATCTTCTCTTGACATAGTCACTTCACGCTGCTGAGGTTCTTTCTTCAGATCCAAGGGTAATACTCCTTCCTCATATGGATTAGGTATTTTGGTCTTCTGTGGTTCCTCTAACACTCTTATAGCTTTGACATCTAGGTCCCTGGTGTTCAACAGTTGATATTTATTCTCTTGTTCCTTCGTCATGTAGGCGATCCTTCTAGTCATAAATTCCATGAGTTCTTGCTTCTTCTGTTCTAGGGCTTCCTTTTCTTCTTTGCTTTGTATCTAGTCTTTTTCAATCCAGATCTTTCCTAACAAATCTAGAAATGGGACACGGTCCTCAATAAATCTAATGACTTCAAACTCTTCCTCTGTCGAAGCTCCATGGGTACTCATAGCTAACTGGGTAATTCTACCACATAGGGTTACCATTTTTCCTTTAAACAACCCTATTCTTCCTAGTGAAGGAACCATAACAGGCCTTCCCAAGGTTTCCCAAGTACTTTTTGTCATAATGTTCATCTGTGTTCCCTCATCTAGAGCATAGTCGATGTCGTAGTCTCCTATTCTTACTTCAATTTTCTCCTTTTCTTTGAAGATCTCTGACAATCATACATCTTTATGTTCCTTCGGGGTTTATTTCATCTGTATTAATACTTTCTCTGATTCTTACTGGTTTTTTCCTTTTCTGGATCTGCCTTATGGTCTTCTTGATTCAGATTTATCCTTTCAAGATTAGCGATCATTCTAGGGAAATCCAATACCTCATGATCCCTAGCTTTGCAATAGAGACAACTAGGTCTTCTACCAGGGCATTCCTTAGCTAGATGGCCTAGTTTTTTGCAACTATAACATATGATTAATCCTCACTTTCTTTTAAATGATCCCTAGCCTCTTCTGTACTGCACACTAGAATCATGATAGCTAACCTGTAGAAAATTATTTCTAGGATCCTGCATCCATTTGTTAGTCCAGACATTCTTTCTATGCATAGGTATAACATATCTATCATTATACTTATTAGATCTATTCATATCAAACATTATTTTATCTATTAATTCCCTAGTTTTTAAGCTAGGACATAATATATCAAACATACCTAGATCCATGCTATAAAAAAAAAAATTCACTTATCTTACTTCTACATAGCACAAAGCTTCCAGATCTAAGAACTTTTGACTATTCTTACCCTTATTAGAGCACAGAGCTTACATATCTTACATCTTTTCTGCATATCTGACCTCTTTCTTTAAGAAATTTCCACTTTTACTTTTCTTAGAGCATAGAGCATTCAGATCTCACTTCTTTTCTTCGGATATGATCTTCCTTTCTTCATATATGACCTTATTCCTGGAACAAAGCTTCATAGTTCGAGTAAAAATCTACGCACTAGGGAAACATATCTATGCGCAAAGCTTTCTTTTGCACAAAGTTTCTTCTTCCTCAGTTCCTAGCAATCACAGTTTTAGGTCCCGACAACGGAACTATTTGTTGGCACAGGGGCAGACCCAGGGTTCAATGCTTCAACAACGCACCAACAAAACCCTAACTATCAGCCCTTTTGGCAACACCTGCAAAGCATATGAAATCTCACCCGAGGTAGAGGTAGGGGTGGTTGCAAGACTCAGGTGTCTGTAGCCTTAGTTGGGACACATATATGTCATTCTAACTCTTAGAAAGCACATTAGCATAGATCATTCATCAATATTCAACCCTCATGGAACTCCGCAGATGGCATAGAGCACCACAACATTCACTTAGATCTAGGTTAAGTTCGCACTTAGAAACAACAAAATAGGTTTAGCACTCAACACTTTCATATATGTCAGATCTACACCCATACAACTAAGAAGCACACAGGAAAGTGGATCTATCTAAGTATATCAAAGCACATAGAATAATCATATCAAAGCACAACACATGGAAAGAGATCAACACATTAGGTCGAAGAACCAAGCACAACACACAGAGTTATCATGGTTCAACCCCACCCTGAGGCTACGTCTTCTTCTTCTTTATTAGCTTTGGTCAATCGGGTTACAACACAGAGCTCAAACTTGTACTTCGCATAGGAAAATATATCTGTGTGCACCTCGCCAGATTCTCCTTCTCTAAGTAGATCTAGCACAGAGCCTTCTTACAATCCCTGCACTCATCACTTACAACTCTTGCACTCAGCTATGCAAGTCGGTCACACAATATACATAAAGCCTTTATTATCACTTAGCTTATCTTCTCTTCTCTTACATTGCCTAGCTACTTATTTATACTTTACAAAATAGGCCTAAACATGGGTAAACCCATGGGCTAACATCCCATACCCATTACATTATCCCCAAAAACCCAAAAAGGACCCAAGAAAGGGGTCTAGCTTCCACGATCTTCGCTTCGTGTTGCACTCCATCTTTGACAAGATGTCGAAGTCCAAAAATGGTCAAATATGACCAAGTGTTCCTCAAAACTTGGTCAAGGGCCAACACTTAGTGTACTAGAGACCCAAGTGAATAGTCTGATGGACGAGGCAAGGTTGGGTGAACAAAAGGAAGAGTCTCCATAGTAGGAAATCAACATCTCAACAACTGATTATCAAGTAAGTATCGAGACTATCCCCGATGCTTCAATTTCAATTGGTACTCAACCTCCCAACGAGTAAAAACTAGAGGTCGGACCTTTGGAACACACAAAAGAGGTTCAAGAACCCATTTGTGAAAAAATATCCACCATCGGAAGCCTGGGAAATATGCTTACCTGGGGAGATTAGCAAATACCCGAACCCGTGGATGAAGTTGCTGATATAGATGCCATCTTCTATGATAGGAAAAGGAAATCTATCATGAAGACAACCACCAAGAAGAGGAGGATCACTCTAGATCGCTCCATCCTCATCACTACAGAGGAAAAACTGATTAACATGGAGCATGCCAAGACATCTGAACTTATCGACGCAGGGATGGAAATCACAGATGCCACCCTAGATAGAGAAAAAAGGGATGAAGAGGAGTTGGCTGCTGCGTTGAAGGAATTGGAAGATCTAAGCCATTTGGCGAAATATTACCAAGACACCACATAGGCCACAATGTTCCTGAGAAGAGAATTCCACGAGGCCTACAGTAAATTTATAGATGAACGAAACCTATTCACTGCAAGGATAGTCGAGCTTCAAGAAGACACCCTCATGGAACTGGCAATGTGAAAGGACATGGAAAGGTGGTATGAGAAAGAAAACGAACCCATGGAAAGGATCAATTACATTAGCGCGGTCAATAGGGTTGAGATGCCGAAGAGAAAGGCATCCAGGTACTAAGGGAAAGAAGCATCAACTGCATAAAGAAGTCGGATGAATATTGGGAAAAAATGGCTCAAGAATCTCATCGAGAAATCCAAGAGAAATGGGTCGATTGTGAAAAGAGTTGTACCAAGATCAACCGGGAAATAAGAGACATCGACCTCCTTGAATTCAACACACCCAATGACTTTGTTGACTTGCGTGACATAGTCAAATTACATGCCGAACAAGATTCATCATGGGCTGTGGAGATAGAAAGGGTGAACATGGCGCCAGGTCAAGTGAAACAGTTCATGGAACACCCAATCAAATCTCAAACTATGTTGTAGCAGTTAAGTGCTAGAATAGTCTAGTATCGAGCACGGGCATTAGAGATAAGAGAGATCCTTTCGGCCCCAATGTAACAACATAGATTCCCGTATGCCAAAACATGCAAGGATCGCTTCGTCAAATAGTCGGAGTACGAGAAGAGTCATCCACTCAAGTGAGATCATATGATGACTCTTAGAAGACTGAGAGATGAAAGTGCCATGTGGCAAGTTTTTGTTTTACTAAGATGCACTTTTAATAGTTATTTTTAGTTAATAGTATGTTATAAATAAGAGGATTGACCTATTAGCAAAGGTTGATGGTTGTTGCAAAGACCCTCATCTTTTGGATTTGTAAAGAACTATTTTAGAGCTACCTTAATTGAGAAGTCATGTTTAGGACCAGAGAAAAGTTTGTGTTTTTCATCAAAAGTGTGTGTGATTGGATCTGAAGAAGAATTATTTTTTATTTTATCTCATGAATGGATGTTGTAATGAGTAAGACATTTTCAATCTATTGATAAGTTATTTGATTCAATATTTTTATAGTTCTTATCTTTAATGATGAAAAGTGAATCATTGTGTTAATATGTGATTGATGATTAGAGTTATGGAAACTATTTTTCTTTCCATCATTTATTCCATGTATGTTTTCTTCTGATAATTGTATCTCAGTCAATAATTAGAACACCAGTAGGTTAATATATTAATACTAGGCTTGTGGTAGCTATAAGAATCATTGTCTGCACATTTGAGCATGTGGGTTATCCCAAGCTCAGCCTTCTCCAATAGTTAATATTTCCCACTTTGTTAATCAATTGGGTTATACCGGATTTTATCTTGTATCGGTCCCACCTATAATAGAAAATACAAAAAGAGAACTTTTGAACTGAAGAAGAAGCTTTCACAGGAAGACATCCTATCAATCACTACGTAAATCCCATCAATTAATTGACCAAATCACAATATCTGGAGAACTATTCCATCATTAAATGTTGCAAAGTCTAATTGGGCCTCGGTGGTGGGTTTGGTTCCTACTGTTTATTTAAAGGGGTTTAGGACCCCTCAACAGGTTCACAGGTCTCACTTTTGATGAATAGGTTTTTCATTTTCATAGGTTCGTATCTTGTGTTGAACTATTCGAGGGTCAATGCCATGAATTTCCTCATAAGACCTTGTGAACAAATATCATAACTCCTTAAAGAGTGTCACATATTGAGCGCTCTCATCCTGTGAGCATTCTTCTCTGAGAAATACATTTTCGACAATTTCAGGATTCATAGAAATGTTGACCAGGATCATATTCAATATGTTACCCATGTTTCCTTCGGCATAGACACCATTCATATCCAGGGTATTGAATATCCCATCCAAACTTCCAATTATGAATGAAATGAATTATACACTCTCTATCCAAGTGATTTCAGGGAGGAAATACGATCTATGATGCAACTCGTCCCACGACCTTTCAACTGCTACCATTTCCTTGATGATTTCTTCGTCCTAAGGCAAGACAACATCCAAAAAATATTGTGGGTGTGAAGAGTATTGAGTCCAAATAGGCTCAGGAAAGATATCATCCTCATTGGTGACCACAAGAGTTTGATCTGGGTCTGTCATGGCATACTGAATTTCTTGATAAGTTATTTCAGTAGTAGACAAATATTTGACCATCCCAACATGAGCTTGTCCTTCAACCATACTATACAATGATGGAAGGGTCCATGGGTATTGCATATATGATGTTCTAAATGAATAAAATATATTAACAAGAGTGTCATGAACATAATAAATAAGTGTGGGAGATTTGAAAGATCCCATAAGTGACATGTAAATCATGCAACCGATGCTCTCAGTGTTCACTTGATATTTTTCAATCCAAGGGACAATAGTCCCAGGATTAGCTTCTGCATCAGAAAGGTTGGATGCCACTTGATCAATGTTCACAATTATTCCCTCATGCAGAAAAAAATATAATCCTAAAACCTATCGAGATGAAAATTGTCATGGTGTAAGTCTAACTTCTTCCTAACAAGAGATTATAATCGATCCCTGCATCGACTACTTCAACCTCCATGCAAACATAATTTCCCCCTAGATTAAACCCAAAAAAAGGAATAATACCATGCTATAGAATCAAATGTCCATAGAAGTAAGTCAAGAGTGTAGGAGAAGGGGTAAGCTCAGGAGAACCGATAACTTTCCAACATGAAAAAGACATCACACACGTGGAAGCTCCTTCATCCACTTCTGTTCTCTTAACTAAGATATTGCTGCAAACAACCCCAACTTGAAAAGTTACATGATACAGAAGGTATGGCCTCACCTTAGTAGCATTAAGATTCATTTTGAGTTGAATAGAAGAATAAAAAAATCCTATAGTAGACAACAACGTAGTACGTTGTGAGAGGCAACTTTGGAGCACCTCCAAAGTGGATATCGCACAAGGTGTTTGAGCCAAATCCTCAACAATTAAATGATTGGGAGAGACTCATGGATTGGGATTATTTGTTGTTCTCTTATAAATTCCCTTAGGTATGCACGACGTTGTACCTTTATCATTCTTCTCTATGTGGATAGAGGCCTCCTCTTCTGAACTTTTCTTACCCTTTTTAGTTGACTTTGTATTATCATAATTCTGATTTCTCATAGACAAGTATACATATTTTATCTTTGAGAAATTAAGCATGTTTACTACTCCTTTATCTCCATCATAGGGATGAGGACTTGAATTTCCCCCTTGTGGGTTGAAATTGGAAGAACCAACTTGAAAATGTTTTCCTTGTGGGAAAGGGTTTTGCAACGCAGTAGGCTGCTACTATTGATTCAACTTAATGAGATGTTGGGATTCTTCCATTTTATAGAATTCATGAGTAATGTGATCATTATTACAAAATATTGTAGGGAAACTTCACCTTCATTTTCTCATCCTTTCCCCCCTCAACATTCTTATTCGACTTTTTATTGTTCCCCCCACCACCTTTCTTACCCTTTCCCTTTTTATTTTCTTTGTGTTGCTGAGGGAATTTTGAAGTCTTCATTTGCATCGAGTGTACATCAAAATACTGGGTGGCAGGGGTGGTCAATATAGATGTTGGACCGACCATGGGTTATTGAAGATAAATTTTCTACATCTAGCTAACAACTAGGTCTACAGATTGTTTTTGGGTAGAACCCACTATACCATCACATGTGTGTTGGAATTTGGATTTTACAAGTCGAGGGTATATCACGGTGCATTCGACATGATATCATAGATCATTCTTGACTAAGAGTATATGAGATCTATCTCTCTCACCTGAAATATTTTCTGTTCCTTTTAAAACACTCCCAAAGTTGAAACATCCTTCGAAATATAAGGGAGTAAATATTTTAGGAACCATTCAAGGAGGAACTTAGGTGGAACCATAAACTTAATTAATCTCTTCCTTCTCCTCCAGTCGCAAATATGATCAGAAATGTGTGTGGTGTTATCTTGCCCAAAATTAGCCAACAATTATGTCTTTACATTGTACCAGACAGGGAGTTCGAAATGGTTTACGAAAACCATGGCTATGTCCCCAAAAGTTGAGTGATTTCCCCTCTCAAGTTAAATATACCATTTGGTAGTGCCTCCCGTAATATTATGTGATAAAAAATGTAATCTAATCGAATCTTCATTGAGTGAGTTCGACAAACACCACAAGTGGAAAGTCGTAACTTGGTCCTGCGGGTCCTCGCCACTTTTCCCTTAGAAGTTTTGGATGTACGAAGGAAGTTTATCCGGGACCATAGGACAACTCGAGTCGTGATGAATGGGATCATTCATCAAATTGAATAGGTCTGGAAAGTGTAAATTTTCCATAAATGGTAACCTAGGCTGCGTGAGTGACTAGTGAGTAACCTAAAAAGAAGGTCCTGGGTTGTAACTGGAACTAGGCTTCTGAAAAGAGTTTTCTATTGAACCATATATTGGGATGAAACCATGTTGGCCCTGGTTAAATGGAGGAAAACCTCCACCCATCTGATTCCCGAAATAAAAGCCTTAGTTACCCCCAGTAGACCTCCCATGCGGAGGAACCAACCTAGGCATAGGGGTTGACTGATCAGGAAAAAGGTTTCCCCCTTACGACATAACTTGAGAGGGATTCCACTGGCCTTGGATAAGGGTACTTCCCAATGATTCCCCTGGAGAAGACAAAGGTACTTTCTTGGGGGGGAAATAGCCTGGGAAAGGGTTACCCCCTACTGACACCACAGAGGAAGTGAAACTGTTGTTCCTGAACCGACCATAAAGTGTGAATGGGGTCAACATAGATGGAATACTATAGGGTTGAGGTATGCTACCCATGGAAGTACCCCATCCCCATATGGGGTTTGGGCCAGAAGATTGGACAGGTCCACTTCCGATGAATGAGGCTAATGGAGGAATGTGTCCTCCACCCCAAGACATGGCTTGGTAAGGAGTTGGAGTGCTCTCTATACCAACATTGGAAAACTGAGGCACTGGATGAGAACTAACCATCATGTTAAACATGTCCATCGATGAATTTCCGTAATGGAAAGCATTCGTTGTTGTTGCACTCAAGACTCGAGTGGGAATGACAACTGGCGAGGCAATGTTGTTGATCGTCATGAAAATGGTGGATGGAACCACATTTGTGGTTTGAGATGACATGCTAAGAGGAAATATCCCCCTAGGAACTATCACCTAGGTGGGAGTTGTAGGGGCTCCCAACCCTGACACTAGTGGAGTGCCATCCATAGTGGCTCAATGGAGAGGGCCACTATCAACGAAGTATGATCTAGGAGGATGGAATCCTACAAATGCAAGTGGAAAATTTTCCAGTAATGGAGTATTAAAGTGTGGATTGAGCTCCCCACTTCCAAGGTCCTCAATGGTTACCTCCTCTAGTTCTAAAGTGTTGACTTTCGAAGGATCAATGTTTGCGATCTCAGTCTGATCGATTGGTATGAAAGTGCTAGATTGATCAAACTGACGCCTTTGAGGGGGGAGGGGAGAATTATTCCTAACCTCTTCATCAAGATGAAGGACTTGAATTCTCCTCTATATTCGGGGAAATAGGTTGGCCACTTTGAGTTATTATATCTTAGTGACAATCCAATCACCTTCCTAAGGTTGAACTACCTTCACCAAACACACCGCTATAAATCCATAAAATACAAGACAAATACAAACAACTTTGTCAATATTCTGACTCAAGTGGATTAGGTCTTGGGACCAAAATAACAAAAAATTGGGCTCATGCCCTTCCATATGAAGGCATAGGTTGATTAAGTCTCATGGAACAACACACAAAGGTATGAGAAGTAGTTATCATGACCTCCACAGATCAATCGTATCCGGTGCAAGTACCCATGCTTCGCGGGGCACCCTCCAACAATACTAAAATGTGTGATACAAAATATACCCTAGGTATTATGGAAAACCCCTACAGTCACCTTGTCATGCAACTAGGAGAAGAAACTATGGTTACCAGATCACGATCGATGCTTAGGGGTTACAATCGATAGTCGAGATCAAATGTGTGGGAAGGGTAGCAAAAACCGAAGCCTTGAAAGAACTACCTATCACATAGGTATGGGTATGATCAATACCCTTAATACAATATATCTCCACTATGCTCGATCCAACTCTAGATGGGAATATCCTTGGCTATTCCTTACAAGACCTCGTGTTTAACTCATGTGTTATAGGAGCTTCTAGACCAACCTATATGACAACTGGGTTCTACATTCCCTATCTCATAGACTTATGTTTGTTTAGTGGACTTGGAGAAATTTAATCTCCAACCTACACCAAGGCCCTAGCCTAAACTTGTTTGTTCACCCTAGAAAAACAAAAGTTTCTAATAAATTTTAGTTACACGTTCATTTTAATGGGTTTTTCTTAGTAAGAAAAAGGGTGTGGATGAAACTTTGGTGGTGTTTAGACCAAATCCAAAAGTAAATGAAATATAATAACAAAAATTTAGTTTCTTCAAGTGAAAATGGATGCAACTACACTTATGCAACAAATTATTTTCTTTTTCAGATGAAAACAAAAGGTTTGAGTGCAAGATTTAGGACACCTTGAGATGCACTTTACAATTCTCTTTTTGAAAACAAATGCACACAAGAATGAAAAACTTGTACTACTGATTTTTTTTTTTTAAAGCAAGAAGGATACCACTACCAAAGTATAATGTAGCTACCTTAATGCTAAGTAATTATCTCTTTCTTGCAATAATAGAAGGAAAGGGTTCAAGAAATGAGAAACAAACAAACATGCATATTTTTTTTTTATCTTTTTTTGTTTACAAAAGAAAATCAAAGCAAAGAAATGTATTTTTTCTTTTTGAAACAAGGCATAAAGAAGGAAAAAAGACAAAAAGCATTAGCCAAGAAACCACTGAAAAGGAAGTGAATCTGGATATGCAGACAAACGAGGCTAATATTTTAGTCTACCTAGCGAACAGTATACTAAAAATTTCAAGCAAATCTTTTAATCTTTTTTTTACATCAAACTTTCAGAACTAGATAGAGACAAACCAAAATGAGACTCAGGACAGTTTAGATGACTAATCAAACAAAGAACTCAACCCAGAAAGGAAGAGAAATTTAAAAAAAAATCAACTTCACATAGGTCTGCGACTGTAACCAATGCAACTTGCAAATATCCATGGGTTGTAGTGATGCAAAATGTGAATGTATGTAGGATATAGAGAAGAAACTCGTGGATAGCAAGATAAGATCAGAAAATAAAAAGGGCCACTCTAAAATAGAGGGCTTCAGGACTTAGGAACATGTCCTATGAGGCTAAAAGACTCTGTAAAAGACTCAGAAACTAATCGAAAAAGACAAATCAAGCATACAAGACACCTCAACCAAACTTATCCAACTAGGAGAGTCCTCAATGGAGTCACCAAGTTTGATTAAGGCATTTTTCCCCTGTGATCTTGGGTCTGGATCACAATAGAGAATTTTCATATTATATGTCATATTCAAAGTAATCATAAATATGAACATACATTGAAGACAAAATCTGACAGAAAACAAACTATTTTGTTATTAGCAAGTGGAAGAGGTAAGTTACAACCTTGTCTAGCCTTTAAGAACTATCTTGAAGCCAACTGTCCGGGTTCCTCCGGGAATCCTAAAGAATCAACGCAACCAATTTAATCTTCCTTCAATGAATCATATAGGGATAAGGAGACACCCTATAGTCACATAATGTGAGAACCAAGTGTTGAAAACGTAGTTTCCATACTACATGGGATGTTACTCGGAGAATTATAGGGAAGGGAGGCTTGCTAGATGCTGGCAGCATAATTTTTCATAAAAAGACTTAACCTCTCATTATCCCTCAATTATTGTTTTATATATTAACAAAGAGTTTTGGGGAGTTGGATTATGTTGTATATAGGAAAGGTTCATTTGGAAACGACCAATCGAAAAACCCACCCGAAAACACAGATTTATTTTGTACTTCACAAATTTTGAGGTCATTTGCGGGTTGTAGTGTGGAAATTTGTGGATGTATGCATGTTTCACTAGGAAAAACCGTGGATATGCTCTTAGGGAATGTTTTTTAAGTGATTTTTGACAGATATTTTGGGGGAAAAGTCCAACAAGCATTGGGAAATGTTTGGGACATGGAACAAATGCATAGGTGTTGCATTTTGTGCTATAAAAAATAGACCTTCTTCAACTTCAACATCAACAAGATAAAATATTCATTAGCATTTTTCAAATTCATCAAGACATAGATCCATGATTCATCCACTTTCAACTCATGAACATCCACACTTTACTTCACTGTGACCCATGTACATCCACACCCTGCTCCACTACAACCCGTGGAGAAACTTAGAAATCTCCTTGATCTGCTTGACCTCCTTTATCCTAGGCCACATTTTCTTTGCTAAGATCACCAATCCTCCTAGAACAAGTGCATATCGACTTATGCTAGTTACATACCACAAAAACACACTTTCTTTCATTATTAAATGAGAGGTTCTTGATATGTATTTATACTTTTCCAAGTGCCTCCTTTATTTGACTTTAGGGATGACCTGTGATTTCTTGTTGCAACAATTTTTTTTGTTTAATTAATTTTGGGGTCGACTTGTAACTTTTATTCCTTAGATCCAGAGATTATTGAACATACTTCAGGGATTCATTTTTAATAGGGCATAACTTCTCAGTCATTAGGAACCACGTGACTTACCACCTACCATTGGAAATGACGTGACAATGATTATCCATATATTAGGATTTTGCATGCATTCTCACCATCCTTCATCCTTGTTTTCCTCAAATACATTCGAGATTCATGACCACACCTCTGAGGCTTCTTGTAGACTTCTGAAAAGCATCTTCTCATGAGGTCGATGCTTAAAGATACACCATAAGGGGAACACTTTGGAGACTTATTCAAATACACCCATTACTTATAGAGGATTCTATACTTATTATAGAGTTGGAATCAATGACAACCAATTTTCCAACAATATCCCTTTTTGGCATTGATGGAAACACTCATGTTCCCCTGTCTTCATGCTTCTAATATTTATCTCCCCCTTCAACATCAATGCCAAAGGGTAACTCCCCCTGATGATTTCTATCCCCTTGTCTTCTTTGCAAAATTTCGTGTAGATCACTTTGGAGAAGAAAATAGTCCCAATTTCTATCGAAGATACTGAAAATTCTCCCTTGGGAGAGGTTTGGTGAAGATATCTGCAATCTATTGTTTTTTCCCAATGCACTCTAACTTGATATTCTTTTCTGTAACTTGTTCCCGTAGAAAGCGAAACTTAATCATAATATTTTTGGACTTGGAATGCATCACTTATTTCTTGGAGATACTTATAGTACTGATATTGTTACATAATATTGATATGGGATCATCATATCTTACTTGTATGTCTCGTAGGGTTTTCTTCATCTAGAGGACCTGAGTGAAACATGTTGTTGTTGCAATACATTTTTCTTATACTGTACACAATGATACTGAGGACTACTTCTTACTTAACTAGGATACCATACAATCACCTAAGTAGAAGGATTCTCCATCGATACTTCTTCTATCATCAATGCTTCCTGCTAAATATGCATCTGTGTAGGCAACCATAGTCAGCTCATTCCCTTTCGGATACCATAATACAAACTCTATTGTTCCTTTGAGATATGTGAAGATCCTCTTTATTTCCAGAACATGAGTTTCCTTCGGTGTTTCTTGAAATATTGCAACCTATCCAACTACTTGCATTACATCTGGTCTTGAGGTTGTCACATGGAGTAGCCTAGAAATCATTGATCAAAAGAGTCTTTGATCTTCTTCCTTAGATTCATCATCTTTTCTCAACTTGCAACCAGTCACCATAGGAGTACTTACAGGTTTGAAATCTTCCATTCCAAACTTCTTCAACATTTCTTTGATGTACTTGGTTTGGGAAATGAAAATACCTTCATCTAGCTAAGATATTTGAAGTCCCAAAAACAATGTCAACTCACAAAGTAGTGAAATTTCAAACTCATTTTGCCTATCTTTGGAAAA
>ML803177.1:267571-282992 GCA_009831015.1 Picea engelmannii
ACACCCTCTGAGTAAACAACAACCATTAAAATCAACGCTTAACTAAAATTTATCAGACTTTTTACATCTTTGTTAGCAAACCTACATTAGTTTAAGGTGTAGGGATTTGGAATAGGTTGAAAGAATAACTTTCCAAAGCTATCGAACAAACTTAGTATCTTGTGGTAGGGAGAGTAAAATCCAATTGTCGTATTGGATTGCCGGGATCCCCCTCTCACACAGGGGTTACGCACGAGGTCGCATTCGGGTGAGTTACAGATATTATCCCTCTATGGCCCAACTGTTTGTAGTGGTCGGATCGTATATTGGGGGTCACTGGAAGGTATACCCACGATTATGTGTGGGATCCTTTCAATTTTTTTTCGGACTTGTTATCCTACCCATACGTTCCGACTGGACTATCGACTATACCTGCCCAGGGGCTGACTATGAGTTGGTGACCTTAGTAGCTACAATCTTTAGGTCTCACACAAGGTGATGGTGAAGGGAAGTCTCACTGTACCTGGAATAGACGTTGGTCAAAATCACTCGGGCTCCTTGGAGGGTAAATCCACAATTACTGCGTGGAAGCTTGCACCAAGGCGTAAGTCCATTAAGCAGGTCACCAACGTAACTGATCCACCTGCTCTATCCCCACCCCTTCCTATTTTGATCTCGCGACGTTGGATTTCATCACCAACTAGTGGTTTCATCATAGGAAGGTGTGTTTGATTGATTGCTTCTCAGATTCATAGCATGTGTTATTTGTCTTACTTAGTGGACCTTAGGTTGAGTCAGTGTTAATGGCATCGAATTCTGGGAGTACCAATGGAGGAACCCCCTCTCTTGGGGAACCTTATACCTTTCCTTCATTTGGAAACTTTGGTCCTCCATATGTTGCCACATTGAGTCTTCCAGGACTCACTATTGGATTACCAGTTTGGTTGCTCCCCACTCCAGTGATTCCGAATCCTCCCAATGTTTCAGTTGCACCTAATACTTTCGATATCAATACACCACCCACACATCAACCTCATGTCGACTTTTCGCCTTCTTCGTCCATCAAGTCTCTTTCCATTTCTCCTTCTTCGCCTAGTGAAATCTCTAAAGCAAGTAGCCTGGTTGATATGAAGAAGAGGAAACGGAAAGAGAAGAAGAAGAAGAACCCAAAAAGGACAAAGGCCCCAACAACATCATATGTTGGCTCTAAGAAACCAGTTACTGTTAATAGTACTGGGAGTGTTGATGAGGTCAACAATATTAAAATGAAGAATCCAAAACCCAAATTCCCTTGCAGCCTTTGTAAGGGCGACCACTTTCTGAGGGATTGCCCCGGTCTTACCCAGGTCTTAGAAATGTGGTCCTCCACATCATCGGCCTCTATCAGTCATGTCGATGATACCCCATCAGCTAGTGATGTTCAGGTTGGTAAGAATAAGAAAACTGTCAAGTTCCCTTGCATGTTATGTAAAGGTAATCATTACTCTCACCTTTGTCCTCGCATGGATGAGGCTTCTTCCCTTTTGGAAAAACTTCAAATTCCAAAAGGTTATCGTAATATTTCCTCCGACCCATCATTGGTTGATGGAATAGTGAATCTGGTTCCATCCCTGGTCAGTCCGGTTGATCAGGTGGTCAATCTAGTTTCCTCCTTGATTGAACCAGAAACCCAAGTAGTTGATCCAGTTCCATCACCGATCAGCCTCTCTCTTCATCAAAAGAGTGACACCAAAGTGGTTGATCTGTTTTCATCCTCGGTCTATCCCACTCTCTCGTTAAAGAGTGGCACCAAAGCGGTCGATCCGTTTCCACCCGTCGACCCCATTCTTCCCTTGGAGAATGAAACTCAAGTGGTCGATCCAGTTTCTCCATCGGTCGATCCCATTCCTCCATTGAGGAATGCCAAAGTGACTGATCCAGTCCCTTCCTCGGTTAGTCCCACTCTTCCTCTGAAGAGTGATAAAGTGGTCTATCCAAGTCCACCATTGATTGATCTGATCCAATCATCGATCGATCCTACTCTCCTTCTAGAGAGTAAACCCGATACTGCCCATGTTTTTCTCGTTAACATAGACTCTACTGTACTGGGGGGAATTCCTCCTTCTCCTATGAAACCCCCTCCAAGTAATGAGGCCATCCTTTTTCATTGGGGTGTGCTAACTAGACCTCGTTTTCCCTCTCACATTCCTTTCTAGATTACAATACAGGTTCATGGTCGAGACATTCCTCAAACGCTGATAGATGAAGGTGCGTCTGTTAGTATTTTGTCTTCTGTTGCTTGGTATGCTTTGGGTTATCTGTAGCTTGCACCGGTTACACAGAATCTGTTAGCTTTTAGCAGAAGAAGTAGTCAACCTTTAGGGATCCTTCCTCATTTTCCTATAACTTTGGGAGGGAAAACTATTTTTATCGATGTCATGGTAGTTCGAGACCCCTTGGATTTCGCTTTACTCCTTGGTCGGGATTATGTCTATGCTATGAAAGCTCTTGTATCCACTCTTTTCTGTTTGATATATTTCCCTCACGATGGAAGAATTGTAACTATTGATCAACTTTCATTCATCGGCCCTGACTGGGTTACCTCCCTAAGTGGTTCTTATATGCAGGCAGTATCTCCCCCACCGCATGTCAATTATGTGGAATTGTCTCCCATGACCTCAACTTCTGATGATTTGGATCCAGTAGTTGACATGGTGTTCTCTTTGGTAGGGTTATTGGAGCTTGATCTCCTTACTCTTGTCACGACCCTCGACATGTGTTCCTTCCAGAGTGATTATCTTCCATCCGAAAAAGATCTCCTGGAGGCCATGACCATGTTTTATCCTTTGACATGGTACCCTTCCAAAGCATTATCCTCTTGGAAGCCATGATCAAGAAGCAACCACGAGCATAATTTCTCTTCTCTGTGGCAAGCTCATTAAAAAATGAAACAGAGGCCTTGAGCATAGTTCTTTTCCTGTGTCAAGCTCGTTAAAAATGAAACAGTCACCTCTCTTTAACCTTTTTTTCATCCACCCTTATCCTTTGGTGAATGAATCGAATCTTGGAGGGCATGTCTCCAGCCTTTGATGATCTTTCTGGAGTTAAGCCACTAGCTTTCAAGATGGGGGCATACCGAGCTTAGTCTTTGTTCTTTCTCGTGCTCGTAAATACATGAGAATGCATCCGAGTAGACTTTTATCTCTTTTTTGGACTTGTATGGATACATGAAAAAGGAACCCCCTGGAGTCTTCTTTAAGCTCTTTTCAGACTCTCTAAACATGAAAATATTGTCGAGTGATCTTGCTTCCTTTCCCACTCGTTAAACAGTCTGAAAGGGCATCTTTCGAGTGATAATTTATCTCTTTTTCGGCCTCGGGAGACTGACATTACGAAAAAGGACAACACTGGAGTCATCTTTAAGTCCTTTTCAGACTCTCTAAACATGAAAAGATCACTGAGCGACCTTGTTCTTTTCACGCTCGTTAAAGTATTTGAAGAAAACGTCTATTGAGCGATAGTTTATCTCTTTTTCGGTCTTGTGAGACTACTTTACGAAAAAGGAACTAAGAGAGTTCTCTTTTAAGTGTTTTTCCAGACTCTATAATCATGAAAAAACTTCGAGTTTTCTGTCTTTGGACTCACTAAACAAAACATCGACAGGCCCATATGGGATCGAACCTTTACTTCTTCCAGTTTGTTAAACAAAGGAAGAGGAACTTACCAAAGGTGAGTTATATTGATCATGTGTTACCCTCATCGAGCTTGTTAAATTAAAAAGAGGTACTCGTCTATCTGGATGGGGGAAAAATTGAAAGAAGCAAGCCAAGCAGTTTCTTAAGAACACTACCAAATAACTCTTTGAGTCGCCCTTGAACACGACACTGTGTTTTTTTGCATGCATTATAATCCGTTGAACCTCTGCACTGAGCCAATCCTTTGAGTTTCTTTCACTCCTTTGGGTCACCAGACGTAAGTCACAACATCCACTGCATCATTAATATTTGGTCCATGTCATGTTTCTATTTTTGTGCCTCGGTGTTCAAGGGAAGTATCCGCCTTGAGAGTCAGCCATCACAAATATATTGTCTCAATACCCGTGTCAGTCCATGTTCATTTGATCTACCAATTACATCTCTATGTCCGTTTCATGTCATTGATGGGGGATACATTAAGGCCCTCCTTCGACGAGCCTAGTCCTATCGAATTCAACACATTATCCAGGAACTAGACTTAGAAACCAGTTAGTACTTTGGGACCTACATGCCTCAATGGCATGCCTCCTCACATTCTACAGTGGGTTTACATCATTGACCTCTGATCGGATGATTCCATGGATGTTCGACTCCATCTCATCCATTCACATTCGTTGGAATGTACTAGAGTACCTTGGGAATCATTGACATTAATGGTGATCTCCCTCGTGCTTGTTAACGGTTTACATCATTGACTGGTAATCAAGTGGTTTCCACCATGTTCGACATCAGGACATCTATTCACATGGTTAGATTCATACTACATTGGGATCGGTAAGAAGACCCTGGGTCGAGTGATCACTTTGATATGTACTTTTCCCAGGTTGCGAAGGAGTTTCTCTTGAACAATGACACATATACTGTTACATAGATCCAATTTGTATTGGTTGTGGCTATGTATTGTCATCTCGTAGATCCACTGTGTATTCTTCATGGCTACAATCAGTTCAGGTCATCAGAGTATAGATCCACACTGTATCCTCGATGGCTATACCTTTTTTATCAATACAATTATGGATCTGCAGTGTATTTTATGGCGGGTATATCTTGCAAGTCTTGATCACCCAAGCATAGGTATGTCTGCCTTGGGTTTGAAACATGTCATAATATTTGTTGGATGTTTGTGTGCATCTTCTGTCAGGTTCTCTGCGTCTATACCCTTGCTTGAAAGTCTACAAAGCATTTCAGTTATAAATTCCTGTCTTCTAACTTCATACTTTGGGGGGCAATCTGTTACACATAAAAAATACTCACTTTGATAGTGTCGCAAGTGTCGTCATTACAAAGGTTGCAAGTGTCTCATTTTTCTCACAAGGTCGCAAGTGTCGCATGTTGCTCACAAGTGTCGCAAGTGTCAAAGAAAGCATGCTTCCATGATGCCTATGTCGTGCCTATAATGACATGAGAAGGCCACTTGAAACACCTCAAACATTTTATTTGGAAGAGGAGAAATGAGTCAGCATGCTTGCAAACCTTTTTCCATCTAAAAGCACCTAAAAAACTGAGTTTTGGGAGGGGAGCGCTCCCCTATACCTCTTCTGGGAGTGTTGGCGCTCCCCCTTACACTGTCTGGGAGAATTATAAAGCTCCTTTGGCCCTTTTGAGGGAGAGCTGGTGTCTTTAGGAGCACTGGCGCTCCCCTAAAGCCTACTAGGGAGTGCTATAGAACCCGGAGTGCCCTTTTGAGGGAGCGCTACCTATTTTAGGCAACAATTGAGTTGTTGAGATGAATGGGGGAAGGATATTTTCATTCTTAGAAGGCAGTTGAGCTTGAATCCCTAGTCCATCCATGATCTTAGGGTAGATCCTCAACTGAAGGAGGAAAATCATCACCTTCCCCAAGGATATCTCAAGTTGTTGAGCCTCTCCAAGGATATATAAGAAAGCTTTCTAATGGTGAAAGGGGACTGGAAAAGGGAGAATCACACCAAACTTATTATCTTATAAGTGGTGCTGAAGCAGAGATAATTGGGAAGTAAGAGACCTATGATATCATAGGGAGAAATCAGTGAAGCTATCATCACTCAGATTGTGGGTCTTTTGACCAAGGGGTAGACAAGGAGGACTTGGTAGAGCTGCTGCAATCAATCCATGGCTATAAGATATGTTTTGTCCTCATTAATATAATTTTCTTGGCATGTTTCTTTCTAATTTGTGTTTAATCTCACATGAATTAGTCTCTTTAGTAGATAGACCTATTTCAGACTAATCTTGATAGAGTAGGAAGTGGTCGTACTTTGTTTGTCTACAAGGCTTATTGAGGAGCGAAAGATTGGAGCTCAACTCAGAGCGTGCAGGTAAAAACATCGGTAAAAGGTACTTCTTTTCTTCTTCCTTATCACACACTAGTCCATCTAGATCTAAAAGGAAGTCAGTGACCATGATAAGCACTTTCTGTCTTAGAGTTAAGAGTCTAGCTCTTTGAGGAGATCTACCTGTCTGTTGAGAGATTTTCCTTCAACAGAGTCCATGCGTTGTTCCAACAGTGCTAAGTCCAAAAAAGTATGGTGGATGGAGAATGTGTACAGAATCGAGGGCTATAAACAAAATCACCATCAGGTATAGATTTCCTTTACCCAGGATGGATGACTTGATGGATTGCTTGAGCGGAGCAAGGTTTTTTTCAAAAATTGATTTGAAAAGAAGATATCATTAGATTAAAATGAGGGAAGGTGATGAATGGAAGACAACATTCAAGACGAATGAAGGACTGTATGAATGGATTTTCATGTCGTTTGGTTTGATGAATGTACCGAGTACTTCCATGAGGTTGATGAACGAAGTCTTGAAGGATTCCATTGGTAAGTTTGTGATTGTGTATCTTGATGATACACTAATCTTCAGTAAGACTGAGGAGGAACACTTGAGACATTTAACTCTAGTAATGAGGAGATTGTAGCAAGAGAAGTTGTTGATAAATTTGAAGAAGTCGTATTTCATGAATAAAGAACTAATTTATTTGGGATTTGTGATCTCTTCGAATGAATTGAATATGGATCCTGAGAATGTAAAAGAAATCAGAGATTGGCCATCGCCAAAGAATATCTTTGAAGTCAAAAGCTTCCATGAATTAGTTAGTTTTTACAGGAAGTTCATCATAAATTTTAGTGGGATTAGTGCATCAATGATGGACATAGTCAAGAAAAGACATAAATATTTTCATTGGACAGAGGAAGCATAGAGAATTTTTAAGTTGCTGAAGGAGAAAATAACTGGACAATCGGTTTTGGTTCTGCCAGATTTCAGTAAAACATTCCAAGTCAGATTTGACACAAGTGGATTTGCGATTGGAGCAGTCTTGAGTCAAGAAAATAGACCGATTGCATACTTCAGTGAGAATCTAAATGATGCCAAAGTGAAATATTCCACGTATGATAAATAATTTTATGAAATCATACATGCATTAAAGAAATGGAGACACTACTTGGTCCCAAAAGAGTTTGTCTTGTATAGCGATAACCATGCTTTACAATTCATAACTCGACAAGAGAAATTGAACCAAAAACATGCGAAATGGGTTGAATATATGTAGAATTTTACTTTTGTTATAAAGCACATTTATGGAACTGCTAACAAGGTTGTTGATGCATTGAGTAGGAAATTTTTGATTCTGCAGGAGTTTCGTGTGAAGACCTTAGGTTTTGATAGCCTTAAGGATGTGTACAGAGACGATCCAGATTTTAAAGATGCTTATGAAGCATGAGAGAATCCAGTTCTTAGAGATAGAAGCCAATGGTTTTAATATTTGATTCAGGATGGACTGTTATTCAAGGGAAATCAGTTGTGTATTCTGAAGAGTTCTATGAGAGAGAATCTTATGAAGGAAAAACATAGTGGGGGATTGGTTGGACATTTCGACCATGATAAGACTTTTGCACAACTAAATGGCTCATACTATTGGACAGGAATGAGGATGGATGTCAAGAAATTCGTGAACAAATGAAAAATTTGTCAGCATGCAAAGGGGAAAAGACAAAATACGGGATTATATCAACCATTTCCAGTACTAGAGAGGTCATGGGATGCGGTAAGCATGGATTTTTTGTTAGCACTGCCAAGGAAACAGAGGGGTTTTGATTCCATATTCGTGCTATTCGAAAGGTTCTCTAAAATGGAACATTTCATTCCATGTCAAAAAACCAGTGATGCAACTCACATTGCAAACCTATTTTTCAAAGAAGTTGTTAGACTTCACGGCTTACCCAAGAGTATAGTTTCAGAACGAGATACCAAATTTGTTGGTCATTTCTGGAGGACATTTTGGAAGAATCTTGGAACAATTTTTTCTTTTATCTCAACATATCACCCTCAGACGAATGGACAAACCTAGGTATTGAACCAAATTCTGGGAGATTTATTGAGGAGTTTAGTAGTTGAACATCACAGTCAGTGGGATCAGATTCTTCCACAAGAGGAATTTTCATATAAAGATTCACCTAACAGAAGCACGGGATAGATCCCATTCCATATAATGTATGGAATGCAACCGAGAGGAGTATTTGAATTGAGGGACTTAGGGAAGAGTGAATTCAGAAGTGCTGGAGAGGAGAATTTTGCAGTAGATATGCAAGAGCTTCATGACAAGATTAAGAAGCGGTTAAAGAATTCTAACCAGGAATATAAGCACAAATCAGATCAACACAAGAGAGAAATTTAATTCGAAGTAGGAGATTTGCTCTTATCTCACCTGAAGAACAAAAGATTCCCAAGGGGAACATACAATAAGCTGAAAATGAAGAAAATTGGACCATGTAAGATTTTGTGAAAGTTTGGGGCAAATTCTTATGAAATAGAATTATCAGATGGGGTAGGGATATCGCCCATATTCAACATAGCAGATCTGTATCCTTACAGACCAAATGAAGTGGGAGAAAAAAACCAGAAATAAATTCAATGGTTTAAGCAACTACCTATAGATGAAAATCCGCAGATGGGAAATATAATTGACCAGAGAGTTGGTAAAAAGACCCGGAGAAAAACATATTTTGAGTATTTGATAAAATTGAAGGGAAACCCGATTGAAGATGTAAGTTGGGAAAGCGAAGAAGATATCCAAAGACATGGACAGACGGTACAGGAGCTCACGAACAAGAATTCATGAATTTTTCAGTCAAGGGAGTATGATGCATGAGCGTAAGTGAGCCAAAAAAGCAAGCACAAAGGTGAAGGATAGATGGAAATACACCAACACGTATTTTGAAGACATTTTGAATTCAAATAAAGGAACATTAATGTAATATCTGAAAATATGTATTTGCATTTATGTTTTGGAGATTGTAAACAGATCTTGAGTGTTTCTCTCATATGTTGGTTATGGAGGCATTTAATTGTAATAAATGTAAAGTAGATAGATTTTAATTCTGATTAGATAGCTAGAGATGTAAGAGGGGAAAATCTAGGAAGCTCCCTTGTGGGTATTGTATTGTAATCAACTATTCTCAATTATAAGTTGTAGAGCAAGAGAATACGAGAGAAAAAGAAATTAGACTGTAAAAATCTTATAAGAAGATAGTTGTTTCTATTGAACCCATGTACAGATGCACTTGGATTAATATAAAGAAGTTTTGATCCAATTTCATGGTGTTTTTATGCATTTTGTTTACATCTTCAAATGGTATGTTTGCAGTTTGCTTATGTTCATTGTCATGCATGTATTTTCAATACTATGTGTGTATATGCTCATGATTTCATGATTGAATGTATGAAGTCCGTGAGAAGAGAAGTATAAGTTTTCAATTGTTTCTCTTCCTGATAAATCCTGTAAGGAGTGCAGTGACAGTCCGCAAGGAGTGCTTTGACAAAGTTCTGAGTTTTATCTCAAAAAATATCAGGAGGGATACCGTTGTTCTTATACTAGGAAGAGTGCAAGTGTAGAAATAGATCTGTGCAAAGGGTGCGTAGGCAAGATAGATATTCTTAGACTTTACAAACCAAGGAGGAAGGTTGAAGAACTTTTGTTGCAAGGAGTGCACAAAGTTAGAAGCGTGAATAGCTAGTGGTTATTGAGAATGCCACATGGAGTGTGTGAAAGAATCCTTTAGGAATCCTTGAGGTTGCAGTAGAATAAATATCAGGAAGGACATGGTCTTGGGAGAACTTCAAAGGAATGAAGAGGTCTAAATTCTCCTCGCAAAAGCAAAGTTCAGAAGAAAATACGTCAAGGTATTTGAGAAAGATTCCTTGAGAAGTCCAAACGAATGGTCAAAATTATTAGAGGGAGAATCGTGAAGTCTCGTGGGTCGTTGGATCTTGCAAAACAGTAGGGAGATTAAGGTTGGGTGTCTTTTAGCACTTGGAAGCTCAGGAGGGATAATGGTCGTTGGATCCAGACTAGCGAGGGCCATTGATCATGTGTTTGAATTTGTTGTTTCAGAAGTCGGGGCATGGAGGACGTTGTGACTCAGATTCGATAGTTGTGAACTCCTGACTCATGGGGTCCCGATAGAATCGGGACTGTAAGATCACGAGAATATCAGAGTCATCGATCATGATGAGGAACCATCGTGATTTCAGCTATCGGTGAAAAGGTGTTGTTGTATTACAAATCGTTGGTACGTGAAATCCTGAATTGCCGAAAGATTTGGCCCTAGGTCGTCATCGAGGGTCATGTCAAGAAATTCAAGGGAGGAATCAAATAACCCATTAGCCTTTCGGGGTTTCTGGGATTGAAAAATTCAGGGAGACTCATACTAGGGGTTACTAAGTCGTGAAATCCAATATACCTTTATGGTGGAGTGTGTGGTAACGTTAGTTGGTCACGTGGATGAGAGTTGGCGCTTAGTGCTTGTTCACACAGGCATAACTCCTAAGAAGGACCTATGGATAGACACTTGTGTGTTGAGGATTCATGTGGGGAATCAAAGAGTCAATCAGACTCAAAGGGGAGATTAAGAACGATCCTTAGACTGGGAGGTCGTGCAAAACCTTCTGAGGTAGGGGGTTTTTCACCATCATACGTTGTTAGATATGATCCAAGAGGAAGACCAGTAAAGTATAATCATGTAGACGAGGATGAAGATAATAACGAGGAAGAAGATCATGATTATGATTATCAGGAGTAGGTGGCTCATGTAGTCAATGTGTCAGATGAAGAAGTTGAATAAGTTTATCATTCAAATGTAGGAGACTATGATCTCATTGACAATATTGATAACTATATTAGAAAAAATGACGTTGATGATGATGTTGATATGAATGAGCCTTTCACCAATATCGATTCTGAACCATATCCTGATACAAATGTTGAGCTGGATGAAGAAGAAGATGACTGATAATTAATTGTTGAAAAGAAGAGGTATGTGTTTATATCTTTTATATGATCTTTATATGTTTTTATTTTGTATAATATAGTATATGATACATGTTCTTTATAATTTCAAATTAGGTAATATGGGGAAATTGAGAGTGATATGCGGGGGGGGGGGATAATTAGAGCTTCCAACTTCATGTGGTTTCCCCTGTTTATTAGAGAATGAACTATTATCGAAACCAAGAGGAGCTTTGCACGACTACACCTAATCATACCAACGATGCCTGTAATATACCGGATATAAAAAGTATGCAGAACAAAAATAAAATGCTAGAAATGACATAATAACAGTAATATAACCAGCATAATCTCCACAATAACACATAAATGATATAAGAACAACAACATAAATAGTACTTTGATTCAGAAAGCAATGTTCACGAGCCTCTTCGAGGGGGAAATTTCCAGTCGAGAAACGCTCTGTTACAATAATCTCCAAGCTAGGGTTTTCATATCCTCGACCCTTATTTATACTAAATATCTCTATCAAGAGAAGCATCTAGAGGAATATCCTTCTAGAAGCAGAAGCTTCTATTAGGTCTTCTTACATCTACCTTATTTTATTTTATTGAAAGGCCTTATTAATATTGACCTTTATTACATCCAAATATATTTATCTACCTATGTGCGGGTTAGGACCCTAACATGTCTGCCCCCTTAAAAACAACCTTGTCCTTAAGGCTTGAGATGTGGAAACTGTTGTAGAATGGTAGCTGGTTCCCAAGTGGAATCTATTGGAGTTGTATCTTTCTAATGGACTAGCACTTCCTTGATGGTTCTCTGATGCAGGTGACGCTCACGCTAGTCCAAAACTACTTCTGGCTATAGCCAAATGGATCCTTCTTCAACTAACTCAGGAAGGTTGGTTTGAATTTGGCACCTAGTTCCAATCACCTTCTTTAAGCATGAAACATGAAAAACAAGATGTATCTTTGAATGATTGGGCAGAGCTAACTGATAGGCGACTTGTCCCACATGCTTGAGAATTGTATAAGGACCATAAAATTTGGGCGTTAGCTTCTGAAAATGCTCGGCCTTGAGGGAAGTTTGATTGTATGGTTGTTGTCACATAAACACTTGATCCCCTTCTACAAAATGAAGTTTAGAGCGACCTTGATCTTCTTGTTGCTTCATGCGATTTTGTGCCATGACCAAGTTATCTTTGAGGGTACAGAGAATATCCTCTCAAAATGTAAGTGTTTGGTCAACTGCCTCGACCTTCGAGGTACCCGGTAAGTATGAGAGAATTGAAGGTGGCTTCTGTCCATATACTGCTTCAAAAGGAGTCATGCATGTAGTTGTATGGTAGGAAGTGTTGTACCACCATTCAGCTAGCGGTAACCATTGGGCTCACTAATTTTTCTTTTCAAAGGCAAAACACCTCAGATATGTTTCCAAACACTTGTTTACAACTTCTGTTTGACCATCAGTCTGGGAATGATAAGTTGTGTTGAGATGCAATTGTCTGCCCTGTAGCTTGAATAGTTCTTGCCAAAAATTGCTTGTGAAAGTTGGGTCACGATCAGAAACAATAGAGTGTGGCATGCCATGAAGCTTGAAGACCTGGTCCATGAAAATTTGAGCCACCGTGGATGCAGTAAATGGGTGTTGAAGAACGCAAAAATGAGCATACTTGGAAAGGCAATCCACAACCACCATTATGACTGATTTATTTCCCAATTAGGTAAGTCGGTAATAAAGTCCGTAAAAATATCCTTCCAAATAGCAGGTGGAATCGAAAGCAGTTGTAATGTGCCCGAAGATTTGACTGTTTCTCCCTTGTTGCATTGACACACATCACATTCAGCGAAAAAATTACAGATGTTCTGTTTCATACCATCCCAGAAAAAAGAATGTTTGACCCTGTCATAGGTTTTGGTAAACCCAGAGTGCCCCGCTGTGGGTGTAGCATGAAGCTCAGAAAATACCATGGATTTAAGCTTTGATTGTTTACTTAAATATAAATGACCTTTGTATCAAAGCTCATCCTGGAGCCAAGAGTACCCTGGGGGAGCTGGAGCATTGGTCTTCAATTGTTGGATCAGATGCGAACTTTTGGGATCTTGTAGCCAGTCCTGCCGAACAACTTGGAGCCAATCTGGTACAATGAAGGAAAGAGAAAAAAGGGATCCTTCTTCTTCATATTTTTGGGACAGTGCATCTGCCACCACATTGTCTTTTCCTTTCTTGTAAATGATCTCATAATCATATCCAAAGAGTTTATTCACCCATTTTTGTTGCTCCGGGGAGGAAATGCGTTGTTCTGGAAAGTACTTGAGGCTTTGATGGTCTGTCTTAATTTGGAAACGTTGCCCCAAGAGATAAGGGTTCCATAGATCAATGACATGTAGAATAGCCAACATCTCCTTTTCATAGATGGGTTTTCCCAGATTCCTTTCAAATACTTTCTTGTTGGTGAAGGCCAAAGGTCAACCTTGTTTCATAAGGACAACACCGATTCCTTTCCCTGAGGCATCACATCCAACACAAAGGTATTTGTGAAATCAGGAAGGGCCAGAACCAGATTGGTCCACATGGCAATCTTCAAGGTTTGGAAAGCTTGAGCAATAGATAGAGTCCAAGTGAAAGAGTTCTTTTTTAGGAGAGTGGTGAGAGGTGTTGTAATCTTTCCATAATTCTTAACAAACTTGCGATAATACCTTGTTAAGCCCAAAAATCCCCACAATATTTTGAGAGTCTTTGGGTGTGGCGAGTATTTCATAGCTTCAATCATTTTTGGATCCACCCTGACGCCATCCTTGCCAACCAGATGACCCAAGTATTTTACTTCTGAGGCACGAAAAGCACATTTAGACCCTTTCAGGAAAAGTTGGTGCTGAGAGAGTAGATGGAGAACTTGATCCACATGAGTAAGATGGTCTGTATAGATTTTTCTATAGATGAGGATATCATCAAATAAAACTAAGACAAAATGACAAAGAAAAGGATGAAAGACATGATTCATGAGGCTTTGGAAGGTGGAGGGGGAATTACACAAGCCAAAGGGCATGACCAAAAACTCATAGTGGACCTCATGAGTTCTAAAGGCTATCTTGGGAATGTCTACCTCTTTCATACGTATCTGGTGATAGCCCAAGCGAAGATCAAGTTTAGTAAAGAATTGGGCACCACTCAATTCATCCAGGAGATCATCAATGACAGGAATGGGAAATTTGTCTTTAATGGTCAGTTTTTTGAGGGCACGGAAGTCAGGACACATTCTCTAAGAACCTTATTTATTCAGGACCATGACTACAAGAGAATATTAAGGGCTCGTACTAGGGAGGATAATGCCTGCAGTAAGGAGTTCCTGGACCATTTTCTCAATTTCATTTTTTTGTGAAAAGGGTGGCGATACAGACGAATATTGGGAGGAAGGCTTTCGGGTACAAGGGGAATGGAATGATCATGAACACCATGGGAAGGATGAAGTCCTTGGGGAGTGGAAAATACCATTTTATGTTTAGAAAGGATATCTTGGAGGTCTTGTGGCACCGGGGGTGTCTCTGTTTCTTGCATGGCATGGAGTTGGGCAATGACACCATAATGACCTTTTTTGAGCAGCTTTTCCATGTGATGGGAACAAATGGCCTCAAGTGAACCAACAATGATGCCTTGGAATTTATATTGGTGGCCTTCCTGGTCGAATTACATGGTTAATTCCTTAAAATCCATGAGAATGGGACCCAAAGTCCTTAGCCAGTCTTCACCCAACACAATGTCACAACCACCCATGTCGATAGAAAACATATGGGATTTTAGGTGGTAGTCACCGATTTGGAGATGCACATTTTCACAACACCCTCCACATTTCATGGAACCACCATTGGCAATCATGATTTGGAAATTGTTGACGGCATGGATGTAGCAATGAGTTTATTGGGCAATGCGACGATGAATAAAATTATGGGTGATTCCACTATCAACCAGAATGATGACCTTCCGATGCTTGATGTAACCAATTAACTTGAGGGTTTGGGGGGTGGAGAAGCCAATGAGAGCATTGAGGGAAATGATCGGTTCCACTTCGGGAGGGTCTAAGGGAGGGGTTATGTCAGTGATTTTAGGTGACTCAGGCACAAGGGGAGTTTCAACATCCTCTTCTGAAATATCCTCAGAGATGACCATAAAAATATTTTGTTCCTTACACTTGTGGCCTGGGAAATATTTTTCATCACAATTATAACAAAGGCCTTTGAGTTGGCATTCAACCATTTCATCCTTGGTCAATTTTTGGATCTTTAATGGGGTGGAGGGATGTTCAAGGATAAATTCGTGAGTGCGGACACAGACCAATCTCCCCAGATCCACCTGGATCTGGAACAAACTGTGACAGAATACTACTCTTTCCCTAGTTCTAAAGTATTGAATGGACAAGAGAAGAAGGATGATGTACTTA
>ML803177.1:308586-320187 GCA_009831015.1 Picea engelmannii
TAGATTTATATTTGAAGTTGGAAATATTAGTGAAGAATTCAAGAACTACTTCCATGCAAAAGATATCTACATTCAACACTTTATGATCTATCCCAACATTGTTCCAATTGTGGATTTTCGAGAGGTGATTAGGTCCCACATTTGATTTACCTAGTTTAACCACCACTTCAAAATAAAACAATGAAAATAGTAGCAAACATCAATAGAATCAACCTTCCAACATTGTATTGTTAACCAAATACTTGACCACTAAATTATCAATGGACAACTTGAAGGACTGGTCCAGAAGATAATACTTGAACACTAAACATTAGTTGTGCCATTAAACACTAGTGGATCTTTAATCTCTACATGAATCCACTTAATGGAATTTGGTATGTTCATATTTGTGTCAATTAATTCTCATACTCCCTAGGCAGACCAAAAGTAATGGACACTTTGGAATAAATGAAATAGGAGAATACTATTCTCCAACTCAAATTTCCACTAGCAGTTGGATTAATGTAGTCTTCCAACTATGCTATGGTGAGATTAATGTAGTCTTCCAACTCTCCTAGTCATCCAATACTTCTTCTATCTATTATAAAAATGTATTTCCCTACATTAGATCCAATGGATATACTATCCAATAACCCTTCTTAACAAATGACATCATTATCAAATTCCCAATCAATCCATTACAATACTAGGTATGGATATTTGTCATATACTATGTCAATGAACTCAAAGTAAGCATAAATATTCACACAATCGAGATAAAATTCCATCTTGCTAATTTGACAATGGGGAAAATGTGTGATTGGTCACCAAATACCACTAGATCGACAAGTGGACCCAATTTAGTACTTTGGTGTCATTACCTCAAAATCATCACTGTACGAGATGTCGTTACTGTAGCTGTCACTACTCCTGTTGTCGCTACTCTGGTGTAGTTACTTCAAAATTGTTGTTGTACGAGATGTCGCTACTGTAGTTGTCGCTACTCCTATTTATACTAATCTAGTTGCCAATACTTCGGGTGTCGTTACTTCAAAATTTCCGTTATACGAGATGTCGTTACTGCAGTTGTCGCTACTCTTGTTGCCACTACTCCGGGTGTCGTTACTTCAAAATCACCATTGTACGAGATGTCATTACTGTAGTTGCCGCTACTCCAGTTGTCGTTACTTCAAAATCACCATTGTACGAGATGTCATTAGTTTTGTTACCGCTACTTCAGTTGTCGCTACTCCAGTCACTGCTATTTCAGGTGTCATTACTTTAAAATCGTCGTTGTACCAGATGCCATTACTTCGAGGTGTTGCCACTCCAGTCGTCGCTACTCTTTGGTTGTCGCTACTCCAGTCACCACTACTCTCTGGTTGCCACTAATCCTACCATTGCTAATGTGGTTGCAGTTACTCATCTACACTCCCGCCAACATGGATACCGATATTTCAGATGCCACCACTTCTGATGTTGTCGCTCGAATTGACGATGTCATATTTCATGACTGCATACGACACTATTCTTGCGATGATGCTTCTCCATAATAGGTTAGTCACCAGATACATCCTGAACCAACTTTAATGGATTTGGGTACTATTACACATGGCATAGGCATTCACACCTGATGATGGTCTTAACTTTAAGTTTGGGGGAGATTTTATGTCTTTTCCCAAAGAGTCATCATTACCCTCTTTAATCACACGATTTTACAATCATTCATTAAAAATTTCTGACTCCATTGTACGCATATGTATTGGACACACCCGCCAAACTGTTAACCATCCATCAAGATATTAAATTCACTGTCATATTGTCATCATTACTTACCTACCATATCATTTAATTTAAAAAAAAAAATCCACGACTCTTTCCACAACACATTTTTAGCTAAATTGGTCGCCGATCTCCTTGATTAGGCACAGTCGATGGAACATAATGGGTGGTGGAGAAGTAAGGTAAGAGCCAAAAAATACTACACAGGTCCATCAAAATATGGAATTCTAGAAAATTTTCCAAAATGTAGGTTGGGGCGTGTATTTTGAGGGGTTACAGGGATTTGATGCAGACATTACAGTAGAATTCGTCCAAAATTTGGACAACCACTCCTCCACGGTCTACAGATTAAAAATCAGAGTCACGTAGGAAACCATTGCAGCAGCTAGTGGGTTGCCAATATCTGGTCAGTCATGTTTTGTTCGGAAAACACCACTCCTGGAATTTCCAGAGTTGTTTCTGCATGAAGGCAAAGAAGTTAAGCCGAAACGGAAAGGATACAAACAAAATTTTCTACCGCCTCCATGGGACGAGGTAGCACTATTCTTCATAAGGTATGTGACATGCAAATTCTTCCCCTCTACCATTTACAAATATCATCTCAAATTGCTCACATCTCTGCATTTCCAACAATGCATAAACATGCCCTATTTTCTGTGTAATAACGTTCAGTGGATGGCGCGAGAAACTCAACGCCATGACAACCACTAAAAAACCTCACAAATCATGGACTTGTTACTAGTCATGCATGCGCTAGAGAAAAGTCCTATGATTTTGTCGCAGTTCATAAGACTCTTGGAAGAGGAATTGGCAAAACTTATCCCCGAAGTAGAAGAAACCCTAGCAGAGAGAGAAGGGCTGAGAAAGTTAGCAGAGGCTACCAAAACTATTGTAGAAGGGTAGAGAATGGGTGTTGATACACAGTAATCAACCTCGGATGAAGATGAGGAAACAGGGAAACCATCAGTGGAAGTTAGAGAAGTTGTGGGAATGAGGCAGGTCATTAACCTGGATTCAGAAGAAGAGGAAGAAAAGGGTTCTATTTCTCAAAACCCTTATCCTGAACAAGAAAGAGATGTGGATACTCCCTCAACATATGAACAAGAAAGAGATGTTGCTACTCCCTCAACATATGAACAAGAAAGATACGCTGATATTCTTCCTGCAGATGATCATGAGATGGATGATGATACCCCTTCGTCTGATGAGCAGGAGAGGAATGTTGCTACTCCTCCAATCTATGAACAAGAGGTAACTGATGCTGTTACACAAGAACTAGTGCCAGAACATTCTGAATTTCTTATCTTTGAATATGGTGCATCTACACCTCCCATCAGTGAGCAGGTAATGACTGATGTTGTAACACAAGAACCATTGTCAGAACAAGTCGTTCCTAAAAACCCTATTTTTGAAGACACAACAACTACTCCAATTCATGAGAAAGAAATGAATGACGTTGTTACACAAGTCACCAATTATGTTACAAGGGAAAAACTCTCTATGGCCAAGGGTAAACCACAATAGACAGGTATGACTGTAGAAATCAACTCAATTCCAACATGTGCTATATAAAATAATGTGCAATACAAGGAATAATCCTACTTCGATCCAATTGTTTGATGTCGTTCCACCATTGATCACTTTGACCCAAAGCTTTACACCTGCAAGAAGTTCTCAACAAACAAGCAATGCAAGTATATAGTGACAGTATATAAAATGAGTTAGCACATCAGCTAGCACAATCCATTAATAAACATTACAAGCATGCCCATGGATAATAATCATATATTTGCAAGATATCAATAGGACAGGAAAGGAGTATTTCTATTAATAATTGATCAGCAAAAGTATCAACATTACATACTTCCATGTCGGCATGGTTCGAAACCAAGTTCCTTCCAACTGGGTCTCCTTCACTTCAATCCTCCACCAAAGGCAAGCTCATAGAAAAGAGATAATGAGATCCTCTTGAAAATAAGGGAAGAGCTTGGGGGATGAACACTATATTCAAACTTGAGGGACAAAGGGATGCAGACTCAATATGAATTAATTTCTCCAGAGTAACTTTGCTCTCAAAGTTGAATGCTTTCTCTCCCTTTTTCCATAGCTCAAAATTGTGCTCTTATAGCCTTCAGAATGAAATTGAAGGGCTAAGTCAGAACATTTCTAGTATATGGAAGGCCAAGGATCAAATATCATTTCCAGTATATTGTCTTGACATGGAAACCCGACCTCATTTTGTATTTTCTGGCACAAATCCTGATATACGTGAGTTGTAGTGGAGCAGCTAGCGTATACACATCTTGCAAATAAGTTAGGAAGCGTATATGTGGAAAAATATATAATTTTTACTCTAGATTTATCAAAAAAGGGGGTTGATAAGTCTGCATAGGGAAATGGAAAAAGGCCCTATGTGCAAGATAGCAATGGTGAGGCAAATCTTGCTATAACAGAGGTAAATGACATTGTTACACAAGAACCAGCGCCAGAACATTCTAAATTTCCTATCTGTGAAGATGGTGCATCTACTCCTCCCATCGGTGAGCAGGTAATGACTGACGCTGTAACACAAGAACCAGCGTCAGAACAAGTCATTCCTGAAAACCCTATTTTTTAAGACACAACAACTACTCCAGTTTGTGAGCAAGAAATGAATAACGTTGTTACACAAGAACCAGCATCAGAGCATGCTACTCCCAAAAACCCTGAACCAGAGTTGGGTGTTGCTACTCTAGGAGAAGTGTGAGTTAAACAAGAGCTAGGCATAGAGGCTACAAGAAATGAAGCTCAGAATGAGGTTCCTCCTAGGGGATGGGTTGAATAAATTCATGTCAAATAGGAATTTGTCGAATTTGTTGCAAGGAGAAGAACTCCTATTCAGGAATTTTATAGGACAACCTTTAGAGAAAGTCTTCAATTCAGGATTGATAATGCCAAGCTAAATAAGCAGGTGCTCCACCTGAAAAAATGAGCACAAAGATACAAAAGAATTTCTAAGGAAGCAGTGAGGAGAAATGTCAAGGAGACTATTTCGGAAGCTACCCAAACTGTCGATACTCCCACAGTATTGGAAGCTACTCAAATGGATGATATGCCCAGAGTAACAACAACTAATCAAACTGAGTTTGTGTTGCATACAGTAGCTACTCAGACTGAGCCTATCTTGCACATCTCTACAGTACTAGCAGTGACTCAGACTGATCCTATTTTTCACACTTCCACAGTAACAACATCTACTCAAGTTGAGCCAAGGACAAATACAACTGAAGGTCAGGTAGTTTTGTTGAAATTTGAGATACAAAAGTGGAAGAAAATTGTAGCCCAGTTTCAGATAGGAGTTGTCCCTTCTTTAGTGCACTTAAGAACATTGAAAGACATAAGGGAGCAGGCTGCTAGAGTCATTGTTTACTATGAGGAAAAGTTGGAAGAAGAGAAGAACAAGGGTGAGAAACAAAAGGAAAATATTACAAATATGGAGGCATAGATACAAAGGTTAAGAGATGACAAACAAGAGATGTATGATATCACCCAGCATGTAGTAATGTGTCTCTCCCCTTCTCTCAGCTATGCACTGTTCCTTCGTGAACAATATATTTTTTTTTTGTCTGGAATGTATTCACCAAGAGATGGTTTATAATATTAAAGATCCTGTGCAGTTTCTTAGGACCTTGAAAATTTATGACATCCTCACACAACATATCATGTGTGAACTGTACATGCAAAACTACCTACTAAGAGATGATAAAAAAATCAATCTAGTTTCTTATGCGGGAGATCTCCAATCGAGGGAATTTCTTTCCTACACCATTAACCAGGTGAAGTGGAAGAAGGCACTTGATTCTTTCGAGAAAAATCAGGTACACAGACCCCTTCAGGTTAGAATGGATAACTTTCAAGTTGAACGGATCATCAAAAAACATCACTATTTCAGACAAATTCCCAATTGGCCACAAAATATGGAAAGTACACAACAATGGTGTGTTGAGATTTGCATAAAATAATTGACCTATTGAAAGGAAGAGGCACTTGAAAATTGTGACTAGAGATGGGCCTTATCACCACCTACTGTGAGGGAGTGGGAAGCATTTGGGGCTCCCGATTTTTGCAGATCCATGGAAATAATATCTAGGTATATAGCATGTATGAGGTTATGTGGGGTTCGATGGCCAGGTTTGATTTTTTCATTCCCCATCATCTAGATTCCACTTGATCAATATCAACCTAATTACGAGGTCCAGAGAGAATGGTGGAAGGATATAATATTGACTGGGGGATATAAGTTTCCATAGAAAGATATGGATGAGGCATATGACATAGAAGAATACAAAGCCCAGTATCAAGGTTCCAACCTAGATCTACGAAATCGACAACCTGCACAAGGACATGCACATGACTAAATTTTGGGGGAGATGTGTGTAACCACAAGGGTAATAATGCACCTCTATTATGTCATTGTGTGTATTAGTTCAAAAATGTTAGATATTGGTTGGGGGTTTACCAAAGTGAAACACTAATCTCTGAAATCCAATAGGAACAGAGAAAACGTAGTCTAGAAAGATGATGCAATCAAGGATGCAACACAGTCTGCGGGTTGAAGTTGCAAAAGAGGATGTGTTCCATGGTCCAAAATTAGGTTCTGTTAATCAGTTCAACCTTTGTGTATCTTTAGGAAGAGTTTTTACCCTAATATTGGGACGCTCTGTGATCCACAAATTGTATAAAAGGCCAAACAGATATAGAGAAGGTATTAGCCAGTCAGTCATCTAGCTAGGAGTTGTCCTGTATCAAGACTGCAACCTATGTAATCTCATTTTATTTAATGAAAATCAAGTTTCTTTTGAGTTTCTGATTTTTCTTGTCACTTAGTTCACCTCAGCCCTAATCGAGGAGTTGGGTCCACTCTTCTGGTCAGGTGTTGTCGGATTATGATATAGTTTTGTTGTTTTTTTGTGTGGAATCTGTTAGATATGTGTGTTCCGCTTCATTTATAGTTATCATGCTTCATTTGAATGTTACAATTATTTATGTTTAAGCACCAATAATCTAGTTTTTTTTCTTTATTTTATTGCAATGATTCTTACTTACATGATCAATATTGAAAGAAGCATAGTCTGTACATATAGTGCACGATATCCTATAAAACATTTAGGCCCCTGGGTTGACAAATTAAATGTATTAGGTGGTAAATATAGATGATATACCATACCCAACAGTGAGGATATAAATAATTCCTTTCAATATACCCCACTACATAATAATTATAAAATCATGGTGGGATATGATCCCTCACTTACCTCTTCATAACTTTGGAAATCTAGAAGGTTGCAGGGATCATCACTTGTTGCATTATAAATGACCAATGACTATCATCACATTTATCTCCTATATTCCACGTGAAGACCCTAAAAATAAGTCCTAAATCCTGAGCAAGAAATGTATTTTGAATTTCATCTTTTGTCGGATTCCCTTCTGGCATGTAGGGTGGAAATTAGGACTATAACATATACTACTAGCTATTCTACTTCCCACCAAATTGCATTACTCCAAGTGAAATATTTGTTATCTCCCCTTCATCATGTGTGATTCCTACTCATTTATAGTGGTATGTGTTACCATTTTCTGGAATTAATGTGAGTACCCCGAATTCAACAAGTGCAATCATCCTTCATTTAGGGTGGTGTGAGAAACTATCACCTAGAGTAGTGTGATCACCCTTCGTTTCAAAACATTTTGATCACACTAACTTGATTTGGTGTGAACTACCCTTCGAGTTAAACATTTCCATTTCTCTTCATTTATATGGTATCATGTACCTTCATTTGAATAGGGTGAGTTACATTTACTTGAATAGGTGTAAGTGTATTTGTTTAAACAAGTGCTCCATTGTTGTGATCTACCATTGTTTCAAAGCATTACAACTTTTTTCATGGGAACAACTTTGATTTCTTTCATTCATATGAGTGTGAGTAACCTTCATTTTTTTGGTAAGGGAATGACTCAACCAAAAGGCTACAAGTTCCTCATCCAAAAAGATACAAACATATTTGTTGAAAGGGTGTGAATTCCTTTAACCTCATGCTATGATTATCCCTTCACATTAATAGGTTAAATTTGATATTCAAGGTAATTATTGTGACCAGTCTATATTAATATTGATTAATGGTTGTGAGTGAATTGAAGTGGATAAGTAAAGGGTTGGACGACTCTCACAAGCATAGTGATGTATTTAAAAAAAACACATCTTCCATATTGTCCCCCTCAGATACCCCTACAAAATTGTTTTTGACCTCTAGTTCAGAGCCCCAATATCTCAATTAAAACCATTAATTCAAGGGAATGTATTTTATCTTCCCCTTCATCCCAAGGTGCCTTGGGTTTCCCTTTTGGTCCACTAATAAAGACACCTATTAAGTCCCAAAACCCCCTCTGATAAGCCCTTCTCACATAAGAAACCCTTTGAAGGGTCAATCACACATGAACATATTGATTATGGGTCAATCATGAATCCCAACCATCCAGCTTCTCATGTAGATTTTGTTTTTTAAACCTAAAGGAAGCATGGCAATATCGACGAAAGTTCATCACACTTTTCCATGGTTTTGCGTTGCACATATAGCATCTACTTCGTAAAATTTTTCTTTGCCAAACATTTGTGTCGCTATTTCCATGCTTTTTCATCACAACTTTCCACACTTTTCCGTCGCACGTATGGCATCTACGTCGTAATCTGTTGGTAAGTTTTTTTACTTTGGCACAGTTTTTCGTCCCGATTGTGACAAAGTTTCATCGCTATTTCCACACTTTATAAGGTAAAATTATATTGAGGATGATGACACATGGAGGGATTATTTCGTTTCTATTTCCATGAATAAATGGTTCGTGGATATAGTGACGAAAAAAGTTCCACGAAAAATAGTCTTTGCTTTCGTGGAAAGTGCGACGGATATGTGTGGCAATAGCAATGAAAAACCATGGCAAATTAGGTCATATGTAGTAGTGATATACTTCAATGATAAATGTGTTGTCTCGATCCACTTTTATGTAGAGATCGTTATCTACATTACAATTTATGAATCCTTATTATTGTAAGTACTTGTGAAATCTTGAATACCATGATCCTGGGTATTGATTGAGTCCATACATAACTCTCTTCAATATGAAAACATAATATTCTATTTCTGGCAGTAGAAACCCTTTTGGTTATTCAATGTAGACTTCTTCTTCTAATTCACCGTTTATAAATACTCATTTTACATCCATCTGATATTGTATGATCCTTTTGGAACATGTATAGGCCAAGATCATTCTGATTGCTTCCATTCCGGAAACAAGAGAAAACGTTTCTTCAAAATATATTCCTTCAACCTGAGCATATCCTTTTCATACTATCCTTTCCTTGTTTCTGGTTGCTTTTCCATCTTCGTTTAGTTTGTTTCTGAACACCCATTTTGTACCAATCACATTTTCTTCATTAGGCCTTGGAACTAGTTCCCATGTCTCATTTTTCTCTATTTGATTCAATGCTTCTTCCATGGCCTTGATCCAATTTAATCATTGCTATCTTCCTCAAAACTACTGGGTTCAACTGTGGATAGTAGTGCTACATGTATCTTTTCTGGTGTACACACCTATTTTCTTCCTCTTGTTTCTATTCCTCCATTTTTATCTCCAATAATTTGTTGTAGTGGATGATTCTTTTGAAACTTATAGTGAGGTGTCCTAGAAGGTATATTAAAATCTTTTTGGTCATTTTCTTCTTGTTTTTCTTAGGGATGCTTCTCTTCTTGTTCTTCTACCTCTTCTTCTTTTAGTTATTCTTTTTCTTTGTATTCTTTTTAAATTTTTCTCTCTTCTATGGTATTCAACACATTTTTTTCATCAATATTTACATTGATTCTTTCCACTATTATGTTGCATCTTAGGTTGTAACATTTGTATGCCTTGATTTTTCTTGATTATCCAACTAATATGCCTTTATCAACTCAAGAGTGAAATTTTCCAATCATGTTATCTTCTCTTTTTATGTAGCATTTGATTCCAAACACTCTAAAGTGTTTAATGTTCACTGGTCTTCCCTTCCATAGCTCATATGGAGTCTTGTCACTGCTACTTCTAAGAATTCCTCTATTCAATATATGAACTACTGTATGTACTTCTTGTACCCAAAATACATTACCCAACTTGGAATATTTCAACATGGTTCTGGCCATATCTTCTACAATTTTTCTCTTCTTTTCAACAACTCCATTTTTCTAAGGTGTCCTAGCTGCCAAGAATTGCCTTTTTATTCCATGATCTTCACAAAATTCCATGAATTATTTTGATGTGAACTCACCTCCATTGTCTTATCTCAATCAATTAATTTTAAAATTAGTCTCATTTTCAACCATCTCTGTGAATATCATGAAACATTCAAATGCCTCTGACTTTTTCTTGAGAAAGCAAACTGCAGACATTCTTTTAAAATCATCAATAAGAAGCATGGGTATTATTCTCCATTCAACCCTTTTTTTCTCATCGATATGCATAGATTGGTATGTACAATATCCATTGTTTTTTTGTATAGTATTAATTTGTTCTTAACTCATATCTTGTTTGTTTTCCATGCAGACAGTGCTTGCACAAAGTATTGTCTCATTTTGAAATTTCAGGCATTTCTCTTACTATTTCCTTTTTGTTGATTTTGACAATATTGTCAAAGTTCATGTGACCCATTCTTTTGTGATAAAGCCAACTTTCATTTTCCTTTCCCAAGAAACATTCTTCCTTCTTGATGGGACCTTTGATGACTTATGCATAACTTATTTGTTCTTCTTCATTTTCTGTCATTATGGAGTTCAAACCCTTCTCACTATGCATTTGTTTGTATCCTAGTCCAAACTTGTCATAATGTGGCATTTGACTTCTAATGATTTCATCCAATATTTTGGTGTTGTTATATTGGATGTCTTTCTTCTAGAGTTCCTTCCTTAGTGAGACTGTTTTTGTTTCCAAGCTTTCCTTCATTTTCTCTTTTTATTCCAATGATTTTTGAGTGTTTCTTTAATCCTTCTAGCTTATTCTACTTGAATATTTAGATTCAAAAATCATCTTCTAGACTTATTTAGAGTTGGGAATTTGAGAACCCTCCTTCAACTTGATCAATTCTTACTTGAGTGACTTTTTTTTCTTCCTTTCTCTTTTTAGCTCACTTAGGGAGCTGATTAGTTCTGCTTCAAGATCTACTTCACCTTTTTCTTCGTAATCTTCTTCATCATTTTCTAATGCCATAAAGAGTACTCATGCTGATTTATTGTCACTATCACCATCCTCATTCAATGAGTAACTTTCTTCTCTTAAGTAGAGGCTTTTCTCAAAGAATTTATTTTTGTTTATTTTCTTGTCTCCTTTCTAATTTTTCGTTTCTTTCTTGGGGGCTTCTTCTTCATCATTCTATTTATTCTTAGAATAAGGAAATTTATAAGAAAAATGACCTATTTTTGTTATCCACATTTTTGGTTATCAAGATGATGACATGATAATGACATGATGATGGAAGATCTAACTCTTCTTTAAGATCATTTTCATGAAGAAAGTTACACTTATCAGCTTCTCTAAATCACACTTTTGAAGATAGTACGCAGGCTGCATATATATTGTCCTGCGGAAATACTTGATTTCCGCAGGATGCATTCAGTCTGACTGCGGACTTTCCGCTCTATGTTAATGGTCAGGGTGCGGAAATGTTTCTTAAGGGAGAAAATGAATAAGTTCTCGATCCTTCTAGAAGGAATCTTCTAGAAGGATGAGTTGGAGTTCGAATGGTTGGCAAATTAATGAATCTCCAGATATCTTGGGATT
>ML803178.1:23677-34977 GCA_009831015.1 Picea engelmannii
ATATATATATATATATATATATATATATATATATATATATATATATATATATATATATATATATATATATATATATATATATATATATATATATATCAAGAAGTGAAGGGGTTGAAAACTAGTTTTAATGTGTGTATTGGAATACCTTGTTGGTTGTCGGATGTTGAAATGTGTGGGAACCTTTAATAGATTCCAAAACTAGGTTATGTTCAATTGTATAATATATTAGATTTAGGACAAAATGATTAATAGTGTTCTTATGTTTATATTGGAGTTCACCTAAAGATTTTCTACTCATCTCATCCCTTGATATAGCTAACTGGGAGCTAGTTAGCTTCCCTTGATATAGTTCTTATCGCTTCCCTGTTTTTAGGGGACCGTCCTGAGAAAGTTAAGGCAAGGCTAAAAATCCCCTCATAGTAAAAGAACACTAGGTAATTATGAGATTAACCACATTTTCTACAACAATTTATTTATGGTTTAGATGACTTTTTCTAGCAAAAACAATTGCATTAGATGACATTATTTGGACATAATTACATTAAATATACCTGACAGAGACATAATTACATTAAGGATTTCTCTTTTCAACACTTTTTAGTCCCTGCCGTAGGCATAGAGGGACTATAGTGATCGATAAATCGTTGACTTCATATTAGTTTGTCCTTTGACCACAAATATTTCCATATTATCTATTGTTGGAACCAAGGAATTGAAAACATCAATTTTTATATAAAAGAAAGTATCAAATTTGTCATGATCTAATTGGACAAGGGATTGGAGGTCTTATTTTCGGCTTCGCTATTCCCAATGTTATATAGGTTGGCATATCCAAAGTATTTGATCGTATATGGTCTTTTTGAATCATATATTTTGTTATGCATTCGTCGAAGGTGGATTAATGCTAGCATTAATTCGAATGTTTGGTTTAGCATTTTATGCTAGGTAAATTTATGGAAATGTTTGATATGCTGGCATATCCAAAGTTTGGCCTTCCAATACATTTTTTGGTGTTCGAACTATTGTTACAAAAAATATAATATTTTTTTTGGGATATGTCAGAGACCTGCCACATTGCATTTTTTTTCTTAAATGTTTACAAAGCATTTCTGACATACTTAAATGTTTACCTAACAGGCTTGGTAGCATTGAATGATTACTTAACAGCCTTGTTACAATACATTTTCTTATGTTTTTTAAATTTATATGCTTCAACGACATTGGTGTTTCACTGGTTCATGTTTGTTTTTTGCATCTCCACTGATTTCTTATTTGCATGTTCTTGTTGTTCTTGCTTGTTTGTTTGTGTTGTTGCAGTTTGCACATTTGGGTTTCAGCAATCACGATTGGAATTGCGTATTTCCTGGTGGTTTTTGCAATCGTGATTGGAGCTGCGTCATTTTTGTTTAATTCGACTTTGCAGGGTTCCGGTCCTGCGCCTGTAGTTGGGCCTTTTGGTGCTTCTTAGCTGGGTTGTTATTTCCTGCTTATTTTTGTTTTCCTAGGGTTTGCAATGTTGGGATGTTGCATCCGCAGTTGGATCTCTTGTTACATTTTTTTCAGTGGAGTCTGCATAGAATACTATTAATATAAAATAGCATACTAAAAAATTGCGGTCTATTTAAATTGCATCTCTTTCGCGTTGAACCAGAGTTTGTTGGCCTCAAACTATATTTCATAGCTGGCGATGCTTTTTCCATGGATTATGTGTTACTATGGTTTCATAGTTATGAGAGTAGATTTTGCTGTGTGGGCGATATAGTTGTTCTCTCCCTTTTATTTTCCTCTTGTAAAATGTGTTTCTGTCTCTATAGTTTCTTACATTTCTATGGTCATTCCGACCGACCCCCGTTCGGTTTCATACTTAGCCAGTTTTATGGATGCGTCTTCAGGGATAGGTTCTATCGAACTATCTACCTAATTTCATTCGACTGGGCACTCCTCGAACTTGCAACAGTGCCTCTCCCTGCAATGAGTTTGTTTATTCTACCTAGCTTTCCATACTTAGTCGACTTTTCAAAGTTTAGCAGGTTGACAATTTTGCGGGTTTGGAAAATTTAAAACCATTTGTCGCTCCCCTCCATCCCCTCTACCTTTCGCCCTTCCCAATAAACATTAATTATGCTTTCAAAAGTCAGAACCAAGAAAACAGGTTCAAAAATATGGGCTTTAATAACTAGAAAACTCAAGGACATCTCCCATTAAAATGAATAGACAGGCGAATATTATGGGATCTGGTAATTTCTTTTGCCTGCATTTTGAATTTCCAATTTTTATTTATATTTTTTTGTTTGCACTCTTTTAGTTTTCTTAAAAGCTTCAGCATAGTCCATGATCGTGTCACCCACAGAGGCCTTGACGTCATGTCCCTCTTTAATATTGTGCATATCTTAGATGTCAGATTTGAGAATTTGCCCAGACATGGGAATTTTAATATGTGTTATTAGTCACTATTCAGCGTACATATTCGAAAAGATTGGCATTAATAAGCGAAAATATCGATAACATTTGTTATTAAAATGAATTAACACAAAATCTATGGAAGATCATCCAACATTGCTTTTAAATACTTATTTCCATTTCTCTCTATCATCAAAGAGCTGTGCTTTAGGGTGCCTTCGTTCTAATGTTCCTGGTCATGGACATGTAAGACAACTTAGAGATGTGATTGAGGGCCATATGAAAGAAGAGAGACTGGTTTTATGTGACGTGAGGTTTGAGTAAAAAAAAAATTTGTTATACAAGAGAAACTCAGAGAGGATAAAAAAAAAAGAACAAGTATGTTCTGGTTCATGTTCTCCCTGTGTTCGATGCTTTGGTTGGTTGAAAAGGCTGCCTGGACATTTGTTTGTTGAAATTCTTTGTTTTCTTACTAGGATTTGTAATGGATCTTCAGGTCACGTGCAAAATAGTTCTTCGTTGAAGTATATAGCTTCTTCCAACAACAAGATTTAGCAAGTGTATCGAATTCTGTAGATCCCAGAAGAATTTGTCTTCCTCGGGGGCGACGCATTTATAATGGCTTGCAAAATGGGTTGTCATGTTCGTAAATGACATGAAATATTACTCCATTTGTGAATGTAACCAGAGGCGGGTAACAGAAACTGTATGTGTGGATAAAACGACATATTATCACTACAAAATTTTCTATTTCAAATTTTGATGAGCTACATGTGGGTCTGGTAACCGACTTGAATGAAAACCATTTTCTTTGTCAAAGTTTGTTCGGTTTCCTCTGTATGTAGTTTCAAACTCCACATATTTGGCGTCACCTTCGAACATTGCAGACCTTTCTGTGGGCCTCCATACCTATCACCGCTATGAGGAAAGATATATTCTAATGTGATCTACAACATTTGATACACTTGTTAGACATGTTTTGATGCGTTCTGCAGCATTTGATGTAGTTTCCAAACCTGTGCTGCCCGAAGAAGTTATGTACCTCAACAGATTTTCATTTTGCAGCTGGGTTGGACATTTCTTCCAATTTGCTGTAATAAAGCAATGAAGTTCAACATACAAATCTCCAGGCAAGATTTTCAACCAAACAGATGATCGAATACAGGGAGAATACCAGTCAGAACATACTTGAATTTTTTTCCCCTGCAATAGTTGTTGTGACATAAAACGACTCCCTCCATTTTGAAATCGGCATGAATCACATTTCTAAGTTGTCTCGGATGTCAAGGGTCAGGAAAATTGCAAGGAAAGCACCTTAAACCCCAAGTTTTCGACGGCAGGGAGAAATTAATACTTGAAAAGGAATGAATGTTGAATAACCAACCATTGCAAGTAGGCCATATCTGGAAGAGACAAGTTATTCAAACAACTGGGATAGATGTAGTTGGTAGCACCGATTAAGTAAAAAACCCGAAATTGATATTCAACTCATTTTTTACGAATAAAGGGTTTGAACGCCAAGAAAACTATCAAGAAGCTTCATCAATGTACATATTTTTTATTGGTCAGCGGAAGGCCAAATCAAAATCGTTGTGGAAAATAGCCTCAGCTGTATTTTGTAACCCATCTTATTTGAATATAGAATAATTCTGGTTTATATTTTAATAGTTTTTTCCAATCTCTGGTATTTGTTTTAATTTTATTTTGTACCTTCTTCCCATGTGTCGTTAAACATGGATAATATTACTAATATCCGACATAATTTTATTTTGTACCTTCTTCCCTTGTGTCATTAAACAAGATAATTCTTCTTCTATTTGATAATATTTGTGCATATATACTAATATCAATACTATTGGAATAAATACAAAAAACTTCCTCTTCGACAAAGCTTAGGCAATTATGTTTGGGTTTGCGGTATTAAAAAACTATGTGCCATGTTCTGTCATATACATCTTGCAGCCAAAGAGATTTCGTGGTCTGCAATTTATGCTTTAACTATTGATAACTCACCAGGCATTCGAAAAGCTTCGCTTTAATAAAGGAATGGCTGAAGTTGTCTTAGTTTCTTAAATCACACAAAATTTTGATTACATTTAATTTAATGTAGATATTGATGTTTATGGAGAGTCGATGTTTTCTCATGTCATTGCAAATAATACCAGATGAATAGATGATAAGGATTTTATCTCGTTGAAACCACAATGCAAATTCATGTTTTTTGTTGCACTTTTTACATCTTGCAATCAAATTTTTCGTGGTTTCAACAAAATTTGTGAACCGAAGAGAATCCTGCAAATTGGGAGATCATTTGCATTTGAAACAGAAACAATCCATTAATATATATATTAGAATGAATACTATTCAGATAAATATGAAAACTTTCTCCATTAATACATATTAGTATGAATACTATTGGAATAGATATCAAACCTTTCTCTTGGCCAATACTTAGCCAGTTATCTGGCCACCAGGCCCCATGTTGGCGGCACCCAACATCTATGTCCCCTATTCCGTCATATACATCTTGCAGCCAAAGAACTTCAGTTATCTGCAGTTTATGCTTTTACTACTGAGAACCCAACATGGGTTCTGTAATGATCCCAAGCCAATTTTTCGCTTGGAATCACTAACTAACCACTGATTTGATTATCATTTGTTGTGTATGTAGGTTGACCATGAATATTTCAGCCTTAGGGTTTATTCAGTTATTTAACCATGGATTTACACAAACATCATTGCCATCACATGAAGATCATCAACACTACACAAGATAGAAACCACAAGCAAACAACTGAACTTTATTATAAGAAATCAAGCACCTGATACAATAGAGAAGCAGATCTGAATAGATGGCTTCAAGTAAATAATAGAGATGTATACAAAATGTTCCCGGAGATACAAATCAAGCCTCCCAAAGGCTACCAATAGAATATGAACGCTCAACTGCAAGACCATGGTACGACCTGCTGAAGACAAAGGACACCAAGGGTTCGGCCCTCCTAAAGATATAGACTTCATGATGCTGCCAAACTCTCCCCAATGATAGATCAAGGCAAGGGAAGCCTCCTCATGAAGTATGAAGCTCAAACACTAAAGCTTCCTCCTTAAACTGTAGAAACCCTAGGATGGTACGGCCCTCCTGAAACCCTGAATATGGCCAATAGTACGGCCTAGCTGAATGGGGCCTCTGAATCATCTGAAACTCTCCCAGATGATAGATCGGGCATACACAAGAACTTGAGAGAAGTCTCAAGATCATATCTAGCCTATAGCCTTCTATATATGAGAATTGTTGAATCTCCAAGTTGTACCCTTCCTCCTGAAATCGTCCCAACCTGTAGTAAATGATAGGGATGTGATAACTCCTCCAAGAAGCCCTCAAACTAATGAGCAAAGGCTTGCAAGAAAAACCCTAATGTGGGAAAACTCTCAAGCTTCTTCCCTTGGTTGGATCAAACTCTTCCTCAACAATTGGTGCACCCCTGCAAGAAAACCCTAGTTGGTACGGCCCTGCTAGTCCTTCTAGATAGATGATAGCTGTAGAATGGTGTGGGTGGAGTATTTCATCCTCGAGACCAAGCTTGGAGCTAGGTGTGTGGAATATTTCACCACTGAGCTGCTCACTAGGGTTTGTAATATCAAAACCCTCAAAACTGTATGCTCACGAGCATCAACAAGAAAAATACCAAAATCCAGAATGAATAATGGGTGCGCCCCAGACTTCTCTTTATACTTTTCTTCTATTTCTCTGTTGAGTTAGGTTAACTCCTAGGGTTAACTCCTAACTCAACCTCCAGTGATTTTATTCCTTCATTGAGTTATCTTTTAACTCTTTTTCACCTTTTCATCAAGTCAACTTAATAATATAACCTTAGTTTGGTTGACCCTTCCCCTCAGTGTGAGACTATGGCCTAGTGGGGATGCCTAGGCCACTAAGTCTTCTCAATACCTCTTCATAAATAGGTGGGGGACATTACAAGTTTGAAAACATTTCCATTAATAAATGAAAAAAAAAAAAAATTCAACTGTCAGATACTTATCCCTTTTCCCCTTTTCCTTTTCCCGTCCATTATGGCTTTCTGGTTTTATACTTAGTCGTCTTTCTATGATGGGCGGTTGTAGAGTTTGCAGGCTGAAATATCTTCATCTCCATCTATATCTTTACATGACGAATCCGACCGACCATTGTTCCTTTCCATACCTAGGCAATTTTATGGTCGCGGTTGCCGGGTTGGTGCATAGGAACTGGCCTTTTCTTCTTCCTGCTCGTTATCTCTTTCTGGATATATACTTAGTCACCTTTCTATGGTATCTGGTTCCAGAGTTGGCGGGCTGACATGTCTTCATCTCCATCTATATCCTCACACGACGGATCTGGCCAACCACTGTTCCTTTCCATACTTAGCCAATTTTATGGTCGTCGTTGCGGGGTCGACGCTTACGAACCCGGTTGTTTATCGTTCTGTTATATACATATTGCAATCAAAACATCTATGATCTACAATTCCACTGCGGTTTCCTCGTATACATTAAGTTCGTTCAAAGTATCTGTTGTTGCCTTCCATCCCCAAAAACTTTGTGTCCTTCATGATATACATCAACAATTCTCTTACTAGTGACAACCGGACACAGTGGTACGAAATATACTTCTGTGATCTACAATTTATGCCTTAACTGGTGAGAACTCAACAGGGGTTTGAAAGCATTTGCATTAATAATCAAACACTATATGTTCGTCTGCGAGATACTTAGTCCTTTTTCCCTTGTCTTGTTCCCGTGTATTATCGCTTTCTAGTTACATAATTAGTCGTGCTTCTATGATCACGGGTTCCAACATTGGCGTGTTGACATATCTTCATCTCCATCTATATCCTCGCATGGAGAATTGGACCGCCCGCTGTTTCCACTCAAAATTTTTGTGATCTACAATTCCACTGCGGACTCCTCCGTCCTTTTTCCTTTTTCTTCTTTCGGTGTATTATGGGACTATAAAGTATGCACATGATATTTTATAGAGAATGTACAGATTGTGCATTCCATACCTAGCCACATTTTGGATCGCGGGTTCTCGAGTGGGCGGGCTCAAAATTCGGCCTCCATTTTTTCGTGCCCTACAAATAGCACCCAGAATTCTGCGATATACAAATTGATGAGCGGACTAGCTGACTCAACATTGCACTTCTATTGTTTTGTGTCCTCCAAACATCTCTCCCAGTTCCGCGATATACAAATTGACACATGGGGTCCAGGGCTAACAGGGTGGAGATTTCCATTATTTACAGATGGTAATCCCTATCAAGTATCTAATAGTATCTAAAAAATTATTTTCAATACTAAGTTAGCTCTTAGTAGTCACAACTAGACACAGAGGTACAAAACAGTTGGCATCACACCCTCCACAATATGCAAATAAACTACAGGATTGTGACATCGTCCGCTCTTCCATGTTATAGATTATGCATTCAAATGTTCGGAGCAATACAATTTGAACGTCGGGGCCTCACGTCTTCTGTAGAGACCCTGTCAGCCTGTTTTGGATCCTCCTGTTGCCGGGTTCACGGAATTTCGTTTCGTTATATACATCTTGCACTCAAAACATTTGTGATCTACAATTCCACCGCGGGTTCCTCGTATACATTAACTTCGTTCAAAGTATTTGTTGTTGCCTTCAATCCCCACCAACTTTGCGTCCTTCTTGATATACATCAACAATTCTCTTACTAGTGACAACTTGACACAGTGGTACGAAATATACTTCCATGATCTACAATTTATGCCTTAACTAGTGAGAACTCAGCAGGGGTTCGAAAGCATTTGCATTAATAATCAAACACTAGATGCTCTCCTACAAGATACTTAGTCCTTTTTCCCCTGTCTTGTTCCCGTGTATTATCACTTTCTAGTTATATACTTAGTCGTGTTTCTATCATCACGGGTTCCAACGTTGGCGTGTTGACATATCTTCATCTCCATCTATATCCTTGCATGGCGAATTGGACCGCCCGCTGTTTCCACTCAAATTTTTCGTGATCTACATTTCCACTGCTGATTCCTCCGTTCTTTTTCCCTTTTTTTTCTTCTCGTGTATTATGGGACTATAAAGTATGGACATGATATTTTATAGAGCATGTATGGATTGCACATTCCATACCTAGCCACATTTTGGATCACGCGTTCTTGGGCGGGCGGGCTCAAAATTTGACCTCCATTGTTTCCTGCCCTACAAATAGCACCCATAATTATGCGATATACAAATTGACAAGCGGACCTGCGGACTGGCTAACTCAACATTTCACTTCTATTGTTTTGTGTCCTCCAAACAATGCTCCCAGTTTTTTGATATACAGATTGACACACAGAGTCCAGGGTTGGCGGGGTGGAGATTTCCATTGTTTACGAATGGTAATCTCTATCAAGTATCTAACAATATCTAAAAAAATATTTTCAACACTAAGTTAGCTCTTAGTAGTGACAACTGGACACAGAGGTATGAAACAGTTGGAATCACACCCTCTACAATATACAAATTGACTACCGGATTCCAACATCGTCTGCTCTTCCGCATTACAGATTATGCATTCAAATGTTCGGAGCGATACAATTTGAACGTCAGGGCCTTGTGTCTTCTGCAGAGACCTTGTCAGCCTATTTTGGATCCTCCTGTTGTTGGGTTCACGAAATGTCATTCCGTTATATACATCTTTCACTAAAAACATTCGTGATCTACATTTCCACCGCGGTTTCCTCGTATACATTAACTTTGTTCAAAGTATATGTTGGTGCCTTCCATCCCCAACAACTTCGTGTCCTTCCTGATATACATCAACAATGCTCTTACTAGTGACACAATGGTACAAAATATACTTCCGTGATCTGCAATTTATGCCTTAACTAGTGGGAACTCAGCCGGGGTTCGAAAGCATTTGCATTAATAATCAAACACTAGATGTTCTTCTGCGAGATACTTAATCCTTTTTCCCTTGTCTTGTTCCCATGTATTATTGCTTTCTAGTTATATACTTAGTCGTGTTTCTATGATCACGGGTTCCAACATTGGCATGTTGACATATCTTCACCTCCATCTATATCCTCGCATGGCGAATTGGACCGCCCATTGTTCCTTTTCATACTTATTAAATTTTATGCCCACGGTTGTCTTGGAAAATATTGAACAGACAGCGAATGATTGTCATTAATGGCAAGTTTGTATCAGACAGGAAGTAACTTTGTATCAGACAGGAAGTAAGTTTGTAACAGACATGCAAACAAAAGAATGGCAGAAAGTAACAGACGACAGATCTCTTTCGGGAGCAGAGTCGAGTCCGAATGCAGAGGAGATTCGAGTCCGAATGCATATGGGTGCTTGAGTTTCCATCAATGCCAAAGGGGGAGATTGTTGGAAAATATTGAATAGACAACAAATGCTTGCTTGTCATTGATGGCAAGTTTATATCAGACAAGAAGTAACTTTGTATTAGACAGGAAGTAAGTTTGTAACAGACAGGCAAACAGAAGAATGGCAGAAAGTAACAGACGACATTAGTGAATATGGCATGAACAGACAGCGTATGCTTGTCATCGATACACAGGACCCGACCATCATTGAATCAAGATCAAACCTGGACCGTTGATCACAGCCCGTGTCAGAGTTTCGTGAATCGCAACTTCAAAAGGAAAAGAAACAAATGCAACAAGACTTCCAAAATCGCGATATGTGATATTGTGATTCAATCGCAGCCGTTGAGCCAAGATCAAACCTGGACCGTTGATCACAGCCCGTGTCGGAGTTTTGTGAATCGCAACTTCAAAAGGAAAAGAAACAAATGCAACAAGAATCCTGATTTCGCGATATGCGATATCACGATTCAATCGTAGCCGTTGAAACAAGATCATATCTGGACCGTTGATTCGACTTCTTGACGGAGTGTCGAGGATCGGGAATTTGAAGTAACAAAAACACCGAATATCAGGAGTATCGAAATCGCGATGAGTGAAATCCTGACTTAATCTGAACTGTCAGATCTAGAGATGATCTGGATCATTGATCCGACTGCTTTACGGAATTTCGTGGATCGGGATTTGGAAGTGACAAGAACATTGAACATTAGGAATGTCGAATTCGCGATATGCGAAATCTCGAAAGCGCCTTATGCATAAGGCTGTGGTCACGGCCCTTGGTTACAATAAGGGAAGGAGTCAGTCCAGATAAGCTCCATTTCGGGGTCTCGGAGATCGCGACATGAAATGTCGAGACACTTGGGCACAGGAATGCCGAAATGCCAAAACCCGATTTAAAGGCAAGATTAATAAAGGTCATCCAACATTGCGGATAAACTTGAATGTGATCGAAGGGTTACTGTTCTCTCTCACAGTTAACTCCTCAGTTACGAATCTGTTAAGAGAAACGGACTCATGATTGCGAATCAGTTAGCGTTTCAGTTGCTAGGACAGGTGTCCTTGTTTTACCTAAGGGAAGGTGAAGTGGAACCGTCAGGGATGTGTGTATAAAAGAAAATGAGACAGACTGTATGAGGTTGGCTATTCTGGATGGAAAATGTATGAAACAGTAAGAAAGGGAAAATGAGAGGATACGAAGTATGAGATTGATCATATGTGCAGAGTGAGATAAAACGCAGAGCAGAATAGCAGAGCAAGTTGAAACAAAGCAGAATGACAGAAAAAGTTGATGCAGAGTAGACCTGCTGAACAGATAGAGGAAGAGAAGAATTGTAGAACAGTCTGTTGAAGATCAGATTTACAGAACAGAGAAAGATTGGTAAGAATTGATTTATCTGTGTAGTTGTCTGTGTATTCACTCTTTAATATATTAGGGAGGTTGGGAGGTTCTCGGGAGGACTGTTGTCCTCATAGGTTCAAGTGGGAGCTTGAACACACGA
>ML803178.1:66050-76185 GCA_009831015.1 Picea engelmannii
AGAGTTTGTTGAGAAGCTGGGAGCAATTATTGTAAAACTTCACAAGAAAAGGGCCGAATGCAAAAGCCAGATGGAAAAGCAATCTGTCCCATAGGCTATTTTTAGCCTCGTGGACGTTAAAAATACTTTCTTTCTTCTTTCTAGAGATAAATAAATGCTGTGCCACAGTCAAATGGTTAGATTTTTACTAGTTTTGTTGTCCCATTCTTCATGGATGGATATAAATAAATGTTGTGACAGCTTTTGTCCCATTCTTCATGCATTGGACATGGATGGATATAAACAAATGTTGTGACAGCTTTATATCATTGAGTAGGTAAGTGGTGTTTTTACATTTCCTTAAGTGGTGTTCTTACAATTCCTTGAGTTGGTAAGTGGTGTTTTTACAAAAAATTTTTATCGATTCGTCAGTTTCAGAAAAAATAAAAAACACATATGGGAGATTGAGGATGAAGCCGGTAGGCTACATTCGGATAAAAAGGCCATAAAGGTTGAAGTTATCAATTAATTTAAATCTTTCTACCACGATACGGGAACTAATAATTTTGGTGATCAAGTTGCTACAATGAGGCTATTTCCTAGAATGGTGATGGAGGAGGAAGCATTAAATCTAGAAAAGCCTTGTTCTAGGGAGGAAATTCTAGAGGCTTTAAAGGGCTTTTCAAAGGATAAAAGCCCTTGGCCTGATGGTTGGACTGTAGAATTTTTTCTACGTTTATTCGAGTTGGTCAGGCGAGATTTGCTCGATGTTGTGGAGGAGTCTAGAATCAGAGGCGAAGTAATAAAACCGATCAACTCAACTTTCATAGCAATGATTCCTAAAGTTAATTGCCCTAGTACTTTTAATGATTTCCTCCCAATTGCTCTGTGCAATCTATGCTACAAGATCATCGCAAAAATTATAGCAAAGAGAATTCAACCTATACTCTCCCGTGCTCTACCTGAGGAACAACTGAGCTTTCTCAAGGGAAGACGGATATTAGATGCTATTGGCACGACACAAGAGTGTCTTCATAGCATAAAGTCAAAAAAAATTCAAGGAATTATTCTAAAACTAGATCTCAAGAAGGCATACGACTACATAAATTGAGACTTTTTGAGGTTAATCCTCCTACAATGTGGTTTTGGGTTGACAACTACAAATTGGATAATGGGATGCATAACCTCCATGGTTTATGCAATTCTTATAAATGGGGAGGCAACAAATTTTATACCGAGTAGAAGAGGACTTCGTGATGGAAGGCCTAAGTCTTATGCTAAAAAAAGGTCAAGCTGATGGAGTGTTGACAAGGATAAAAGTATCAATCATAAAGGTTTTACACTTGCTCTTCGTGGACGATGTGATTATAATGTCAAAAGCTTCGATATCTGAATGGACCGAGATTAACAATATTCTTAGTGTTTTTTGTTGGGCGTCGGGGCTGAGAATTAATGTGCAGAAATATACCTTCCTTCACACTGGAGTTCAACAGGGAACTCTTGATGAGTTAAATGTTTTATTTAATTTTGATTTCAAAGATCTTTTGGAAGGATTTAAATATCTGGGATACTTCCTAAAACCAGATAGCTACAAAGCGAAGGACTGGCTGTGGCTCATTGAAAAATTTGATTATAGGATTAATCACTAGTGTAACAGGCTGCTAACTTTGGGAGGCCGATATGTTTTGGTAAAATCATATTGAAGAGTCTACCAGTATATTGGCTGGCCTTAGCACATATTCTGTTGTCTGTCCTTAAAAAGTTTCGTCAGATGGTTTTTTCCTTCCTGTGGTCCGGCAACAAGAAAAATTGAAGCTATCACTTGTGTAACTGGGAGACTGTCTCGAGGTCCAAACTTTATGGAGGATTGGGGTTTAGAAACATCTTTATATTTTACAGGGCACTGACATCTAATACTCTATGGAGAGTATTGATGAAGAAAGGAATATGGCACCGGGTGATAAAAGACAAATATTTGCCTCACAGATCGGTTCCTACATGGTTAAGATCAGACTTAGCGGTCTCGGCTTATGGATCAAAAACCTGGAAAAACTTGATTAATTCCTTACCACTGGTATTACAATGGTTGGCATGGAATTCGAGCTTAGGACATTCTATCATTATTGGGAAAGATGTCATCCTGGGAATGGGGAAGGACTCTTTTTTATCAAGGGACTTAGTTGATAAACTTAACCAAAAAAACGTTCACCCTCTATATCAAGCGGGATGTGATATTACACAGGGATCAATCTGCTCAAACTGGTTAGATAGTGCAGCTTTGGGGCTCGAGGGAGACTTAGCATCTGAATGGGAAAAGTAACGAAAGCTTTTGATAGGCTCAGGGATTCATCTTCGGGATCGTCCGGATGATTTATTATGGACGAGAGGTGATAATTCAGGACATCTAACTGTAAAAAATGTTTATAATGCAGTAGCGACAAAACTATGGAAATTTAAAATAGGTGGGTGGAGGAAAAAACTGTGGAAATGGGACTGTGCATTAAAAATTAAGTTATTTGCATGGTTGGTAGTTGAAAATAAAGTTCTAACCTGGAAAAATCTTCAAAAAAGAGGCTAGGTGGGGCTAGGGATTTGCTTCCTATGCAAGGGTAAAATGGAAATTGGTAAGCATCTCTTTGTGAATTGTCCTTTCACTATTTCAGTATGGAATAGGGTTAAAATTGTGCTAAAATTCACGAATGGATGGAATGGTCTTTTAGTGACTGAGTGCTTCGAAAACTGGGCAAAACAGAATTTTGATTATCCTACTCTGCCTACCTTTTTATGCTGGTTTATTTGGCTTGAAAGAAACTTGACAATCTTTGAGGCAGGTTCACCTTCAATACAGAAGATAACATTCCAAGCTATTGGAACAATGAACAACTTTAGAATTAAGGCAAAATAAACTCTTCCTAGATCTGCACCTATGCATATTCCAGAAGACAGAGCCATTGGATGGTTCAACGGGGCAACACAACAATTTGGAAAACAAAGTGGGGCAGGAGGTTTAATAAAGATCAATAGTAACACTTCATTTAAGTGGAGTCTAAACTGTGGTCGAGGAACAAACACAAGGGCAGAACTAATGAGTGCTTGGGCCTCTCTAATTTTGGCTGCAAGATTGTCAATTCCATGTTTACATTTGCTAGGGGATTCTAAGATAGTTATTGAGTCGCTCAATCATAAAGGAGTTTTTCAGGTTGTATCCCTAGAAAGATGGAAGGAAAGGATTAAAGACATTCTCAATTATTTGAGGAATATATCATTTGCACATATTTTCAGAGAAGAGAATCAAGAGGCAGACATATTATCTAAATTGGCTCTAACTTGTAAATCTGTTGAACCTTCACATAATAGATATAGCTAAACAATAATACACACATTTGCAGAGAGAATTGGAGAAAGAAGAAGAAGGAGAGAAAGAATGAAAGAATTCTCATTAACCATTGTGAATAATGAATAATTTACACATGATATACTTTGTATAAATCAATGAGTTTGAATTGAGGATAACCAATATGCTATAGTGGTGGTCTAGAGTGACCTGGACACACACCAGCAGTTAAGGGAGTGAACTGCCACCTATTCTAGTCTCTCAGGCAGTTACGGGAGTGAACTGCCACCTAGTTGAGTTAACTAGTGAACTAGTCTTCAGTGAATTGATTGAAAAAAGAGTAGTGAGGAGTTAACTCAGGGAATCAAGGCTAATGCGCCACTTTGGTGATGATCCCATGGCAAGGTCGAATTAGCATGGCAATGATCCCAATGCAACATCTAAACTCAACTCAACTAGTCAAACTGAAGTGTCAACTGAAAGAGAATATTCTCCAAGTGGAATATGCTCCCCTAAAATATAGGAGACTGGATAATGACTAATTATGACTAATAAACAAGGAATAACCTTAGGAAAAAGAAATCCTAGGTGTGTGTGAAGTAACTCCAACACCCCCCCTAAACATCACTATGGTGAAAATAAAGATTGGGTCCCGACAACGAGGCCATGTTAGGTACCCAAGTACAAAAGATACACTGAAATAAACTGAGGAAAGGGGGAAAACCTCATGGGAAACTGCCCCCCTCAAGGTATAATGTATGTAAAAAGAAGAACTACAGTTGCTAGGAAACTGTGTCCTTCACTCCAAGACGACCTCGCAGAGAATGAAATTTCTGCTCAGTGAAGGTCTTGGTGAAGATGTCTGTCGTCTATTCTGCTGAAGGACAGAACTGTAAGTCGATGATCCCTTCGTGTACTAAGTCCTGGATGTAGTGCATGTGGATCTTGATGTGCTTTGTTCGCTGCCTCTGAACTAGATCTCTACAGAACTTTAGAGTGCTCTGGTTGTCACACTAGATGATGATCGAGCGATGAAACTAAATGCCCAGTGATAAAATGTTGTAGCTACATAGCCTGGATGGTTATGTTAACTACCCCTCTGTACTCTGCCTCGGCTGAAGATAGATCAATGGCAACTTACTTCTTGCTCAACCAACAGATAGGCCCGGAACCAAGATTGAGTGAGTAACCAGGTGTGGACTTGCGATCAGTGCTATCGCCAGCCCAGTTGGAATCAGTAAACCCGATGAGATCTAATGTAAAGTCTGTTGCATAATGAATCCCAAAGGTCATGGTGCCTTGTACGTATTGAAGGATACACTTTGAAGATTTCCAATGTAGCTCATGCGGCTCTTGCATGAACCTGGAAATTGCGCCAACTGCATATAAGAGGTCTGGTCTAGAGTGTATGAGATACAACAAGCTTGCCACTAGCTGTCTGTACAGTGTGCTGTCAACCAATGGAGTCTCCCCGCCATCCTCAAGTTTGAATCATGATAGGAAAGGAGTCAGAGCAGATTGGCAGTCTCTCATGTGACATCTCTCAAGGAGATCTCGTGCATACTTGGCCTGAGACAGTTTGATGCCTGATGCATCTTGACTGATCTCAAGTCCAAAGAAGAAGTGTAGCGGACCCATGTCCGTCATCAAGAACCTGTCATGTAGAATCCTCTTGACTGCAGCAATCGCTGAAGTCGAGCACCCGGTGATAAATAAATCATCGACATATAGAAATAAAAGTAGAAGTGAATCAGCCGTCCTGAGCATGTAGACATTCGGGTCTAATTTACAACGTACAAAGTTCTGTGACAATAGGTAGGAATCCATCTTGGCATACCATGCCCTCACAGCCTGCTTGAGGCCATAAAGTGACTTCTTCAGTCGATAGACCAAATAGGAGTCTTGTATAAATCTCTGGGGCTGCTCCATGTAGATCTCCTTAGAGAGATCACCGTGAAGAAATGTATTCTTCACATCCATATGATGCACTTCCAATCCCTTGGCTGCCGCAATGGCAAGTGCCAATCGTATGAAATCCATCTTCGCTACTGGAGCGAAGGTTTCATCATAGTTAATACCATGAACCTGCTGAAAGCCTTTGGCGAGAAGCCTGGCTTTGTATTTGTTGATCTGTCCATCCATTGCGCTCTTGGTCCTGTAGACCCATCTACATCTAACAAGTTTCTTCCAAGAAGGAAGGGGAACCAGATCCCAAGTCTAGTTCTCGAGGAGGGAGTTGTACTCCTCCTGCATGGCAGATTCCCAAAAGGGATTTCTAGCAGCCTCGCCATAAGATTGTGGATCTGAAGACTGAACCAAGAAAAGACGCCTGGAAGGCAATGGTTTAGTGGTAGTGAGTGCAACAGGAGGCTCCTCGAAATCAGATTGAGTCCTCCTAGTATCGGTTGGATCACCAACAAGATCCCTTGCATCATGAAGAGTAGTTTGTGCCCACTTGGGCCTCTGCTCTGGCTCTGCAACTGCATCTGGATGCTCTGACTCTGCATCTGACTGTATTGACTTTGAATATGAATCATCTAAGTCCTCTGACTCAGAACTCTCATCTGAAGAAGAGTCGGCATGTGCTTGCTCATCATCTTGGATAGGTGGAAGAGTGAAGGTGTCTGCATGCGGCTGATGAGGTACATGCGAGACACTTTCCTCGAATTGGACACTATGCTCAATGATGAGCCGGTCCAAAGAAAGATCAATAAGAAAACCTTCACACCGTTAGGGTATCCAACAAAAATGCACTCAGTGCTCTGTGGATCAAGTTCCTTCCTCTTTTCAGAGGGAATCTGGGCCCATGCACATGAACCGAAAATAGGAAAGTGGGTCACTTTTGGTTTGAGGCTGCTCCAAGCCTCGTAGGGGGTCTTATCCTTGACAAATCTATGAGGAGATCTGTTTTGGATGTATGTTGCACAATTAAGTTCTTCGGACCATAGTCTCTGTAGTAGTGACTTTGCATGCAACATGCAAGATGCCATCTCCTTTAGAGATCGGTTTTTCCGCTCAACAACTCCGTTTTGTTGCGGAGTATAGGGAACTGTGTGATGCAACTGAATCCCCGCCTCATGGAAAATATTATGGATCTCATGATTCACATACTCTCCCCCATTATCAGTTTGGAGGACTTTGATCTTCTTTTCGAACTGTGTCTCAACCAAAGCTTTGAAATCTTTGAGGTCTTGAAAGACCTCAGATTTTTGCCTGAGAAAGTAGATCCATGTAAAACGTGAGAAATCGTCAACAAAAATGAGAACAAACCTCGATTTTCTGATCGATGGATGTGGAAAAGGACCCATGAAGTCACTATGGATCAGATCTAAAGGTGCAGAAGCTCGCTGAGACTTTCCCTTGTCGAATTTATTTTGAGGGTGTTTTCCGAGAACACATCCCTCACATACTCCCTTGGAGAAATGGATGTCTGGTAGACCATAAACTAATATTTTCTTGCTAAGTTGTTTCATGTATCTGAAATTCAAATGTCCAAACCTTTTGTGCCATATCCTACTACTTTCATCAGCATGAGTAAGCAGTAAAGCAGAATTAGGTTCAATGAATTCAGAAAATGTATACAATCTAGACTGATGATTTACCTCACCGATAGCAACCCCAGAGTTGGTTTGCATGTCATAGATGTCCATTACATTTGGTGTGAATACGAATTTCTTTTCAGTGTCAGAATTCATCATCTGATACACAGAGAGAAGGTTGACAGAAATCTTGGGAACATGCAACACATTCTCGAAACTTTTGTTGGTGAGTTCAATCCTTCCTTTGCCGGTGACTTTGACAGAAGAGTTGTCCCCCATTAGAATAGGAGGACCTTTGCATGCATACAAAGAAGAATATACTGCGTTTGAGGCAACCATGTGATGTGATGCTCCTGAATCGACGATCCAAGCATCGGGAGAGGAGTTGATGGCAATCAAGGCATGACTAGAATTGTCTTTCTTGAAATTTAGATCTTTTGGCTTCTTCTTCTTGGCACCCTCGTGGATGCGATCTCCAAGGTTGTTTTGTTGAAGTATTTGAGACATCATATCTATTTGTTTTTTCATGCATGCGGATTCCGAATGGAATCCTTTGTGACAGTATGTGCATTTCTCCCCTTTTCTTCCCTTTTCTCCTTTGGATCCAGAGGCATCGGTGAAGGGTTTTGTGTACCCTTCCTTCTTTGGATGTGCATGAACTTTTCGTTTGTATTTATCTTTAGATTTTTTATATTTTTGGCTGCCATATTTCACAGTGAGTGCATGCGCCTTTTGGCCTTTTATTTTTCCCATGTTGATGAGCTTGGTCTGCTCTTGTGTCAGGGATTCGATAAAGTCCTCAAGAGAAGGCATCTTCCAGGTGGCTCCAAAGGTGAATCTGACAGTATGAAATGTAGATACGAATACAGAGAATTCAGGACCAAGATTGGAGAGAATGGTGAGAACCATTTGTTTCTCCTCCTTCGATTTGTCAACCCCGCAAGCTTTGAGTTGTGACAATGAATCCTTGAATTTTGTAAAGAAATCTTGGATATTCTCGAATCTTTTTGGATCCAATGTAAGCAGTTCCACCTCCAACATGTGTCCCCCCATCTCATCCTGTTTTCCAAAGAGCCCTTCCAATATGGTCTAGGCTTCATTGGGAGTCTTACAAGAAGATATATGAAAAAGGAGATCGGGAGAAATAAGACTGAAAATTGTTCCGAGTGCCTCATCCATGCGATTTAAGTACTTGGATTTTTCTATGGCTGATGTCGGATCTGTATCTGTATTCATGGTTAACCTTTACAACCCTTTGGATCGAAGATGTATGTCTATTTTCTCCTTCGATGCAAAATATTTGTAAGGTGTAAGAATGAATTCTTTTTGGAATTCCATCTTTCCGCTGTCTTCAATCTTTTGTACCTGCAAAAATTTTTGGTGTAGATTTTTCTTAGCATTCCATCGGCTATGATATAGCATGTAAATGTGTTGAACCTGGACAATATAGATCTAGCTAAACAATAATACACACATTTGCAGAGAGAATTGGAGAAAGAAGAAGAAGGAGAGAAAGAATGAAAGAATTCTCATTAACTATTATGAATAACGAATAATTTACACATGATATACTCTGTACAACTCAATGAGTTCGAATTGAGGATAAGAAATATGCCATAGTGGTGGTCTAGAGTGATCTGGACACACACCAACAGTTATGGGAGTGAACTGCCACCTATTCTAGTCTCTCAAGTAGTTACGGGAGTGAACTGTCACCTAGTTGAGTTAACTAGTCAACTAGTCTTCAGTTAACTGACTAAACATAGAGTAGTGAGGAGTTAACTCAGGGAATCAAGGATATCCACCATGCAACAACCCAATGATTGGGAGGCTGCTGCATGGTTATTTATTATGGTCGATATCATGCATGGTGGATGTGATCCATCTTCTGTCTTCTCCCTAAAACGTGGTTTCCGTTAACTCGTCGGCCATCCATATTATGGCCGCTCCTTCAAACGCCGTTTGCATGATAACGAGGGATGACTGTGTTGGAAATCATTAAATGCATGGAATTTCAAATTCAAAATTTAAATAATGTTACCACGTGTCCCTCCGCAGCCAAGAACCTGCAGGCACCAAAGTTTCAATTGGGCCCTCAACACAGCAGGTCCAACTCAGGATCTTGCTGCGTGAAAGAGAAAAGAGCTCGCCATGAAATGATAACAGAGACGCTGCCACTTTCTAACCAGGATTGGAAAACGAGGAGGCAGCCTACATTTGTTACGACACAGACAAATATAAAATCAAAGCAGAGAGTGAGGATTAGCACTGATTCTGGATTTTTTCTATGTGGCCTTCTATTCGCAGGATATCACTCAGGTAGTGGGTATTACAATGGTAGAGGACAACACCCGTTTTAGTTGCAGCATGGATGTAAGGCTTTTATAAACAAAAGAATTCGGCTGGTCCTCTATGCAGAGTCCGGAAAGGACTTTGTCTATCTCCTCTTCGGCTTTCTTTTGCTACCTACCAGTGGCGTTATCAGACTTCTGCGAGAATGGCAAGCATCAGTAACCTGTACAAAAGTGTAGACAAGCGGAATTCCACCTATATGACTACCGAAAAAACCTTTTGGCTGAAGCCCCACAAATCATTCATCTGTTACAATGGTTCACCACGGATCAAATATGCCATTCCTCCCATCTACTATGCATGCGACAATGCTAATAGCGATTTCCATAGCAAGCATCAACTTAGCACTCGAGTAGGGCAGAGATGTGTCTGTGGACACGAATTAATGAATCAGTTGCACTTTCTTGATCTTCCCTCCTCATCTTTTTCTTCTTCTTCTTCTGCGAATCCCGATCAAATGATTCTAGGGTTCATGAAAGAGGCTGTTACATTTATAATTACGGATGATTTGAATATCCTTCCAATTTCCACCATTACCAGAATTATTCTCTTGAATCAACTGGAAGTGAAAGACCTGAGCGAATTGGAGGAAATGACGGTAACAGTCGGTCCTGATAAGGTAAATAATATTCCCTCTTATCATCGAGTATTAGTGAAGTGTATAGAATTTATCTACTGTGACAACCATGTTCGATGCCTTTCAAAGTAGGCTGTATTTTGATAGGATACATATTTGTTTTGGCAGGAAAAAGAAGGGCCAAGTGGATCGACAAAGGGCCAAGTGGATTGACAAAATCATGGAAAAGATGTCTATATTTTTCAGGATAGCTTCACTTTATAAAATGCATATGCAAGCAAATATCAACTTGTTTTTTTTATAGCAATGGATTTTACCAGTTATTGTAGCCCACCTGTCCAATCCATGGGTTGT
>ML803178.1:79640-94597 GCA_009831015.1 Picea engelmannii
GAATTCACCTTGAGGAGTATTTAAACATGGACTCTCTTGTTTCCTATTTGGGGTTATTTTCTCCTCAAATAGAACTCTCTCTCTCTCTTTGATCTTGGAGTGATTTTAGTAGCATTTCCCCCTATAAAATGGTTATATAGAGGAAAATTTTTGGCATTATAAACCTATTGTTGTTTATTAATAAGAGGATTGGAGCAAGTGGGATTCACAATCCTTAGAGAAATTATTGCATCATAATGCTGACATCTTTAAGCTTGTTGAAATGGAAGATGGAAAGCTTGTTGAAATGGAATATGGAAACCTATTTTTATAATTTTTCTTGGAGCCAAAATTGAGCTTGGACGAAGAACCGCCTCATCTTTAAGATTGAAGAACCACCTCATCTTTAAGCTTGTTGAAATGGAAGATGGAAACATATTTTTATAGTTTTTCTTGGAGCCAAAACTGAGCTTGGATGAAGAACCACCTTAATGTGACTATAATAACTTAAGGTATGGCCAAGGACCCATCAATTGAATGAGTTGGTTTAGATAATTGAAGGTTGCAAATCCATCCAATATCAATGTTGATGCATAAGATGAGATTTTAGTGTTGGAGTTCGATGGAACTTTATTTACCGCATATAGATTTTATTTACCACATATTTAAACATGTGTGTACTCACGACAAAGATTTGAGATTTTAGTGTTGGAGTTCAATGGAACTTTATTTACCGCATATTTAAACATGTGTGTACTCGCGACAAAGATTTTATTTTTGCGCATGTTCATCAATTGGGTATCTCATCCAACATTTAAATCATGCAATAACAAAAAAATTATATAGTGTGATGTGAGCGTCGTGCGATGTGTAGTGATTTCAGAGGATATAAATCTTGCAGAACAATTCCTAGGGACAACATGTATCATCACTTCATGAAAGAATCAAGTGGAGCGCCATTTTGAGGATTGATTCAACAAGATTTGGACGTTTCTTTCAGAGAAAACAAAGTCAATTCAAACCATCATTCCAGAGGGCGTAGATCCACAGGTCATAGTTCTAGAGGGCGTAGTTCCACAAGTCATAGTTCCATAGGCCGCAGTTCCACAAGTCATAGTTCTGGAGGGCGTAGTTCTAGAGGTCATAGTTCCAGAGGGTGTAGTTCCACAAGTCACAGTTCCACAAGTCATAGTTCCAGAGGTCATAGTTCCAGTGGGTGTAGTTCTAGAGGGAGTAGTTCCACATGTCATAGTTCCAGAGGGCATAGTTCCATAGGGCGTAGTTCCACAGGTCATAGTTCCAGAGGGTGTAGTTCCATAGGTCGTAGTTCCAGAGGGAATAGCTCCAGAGGGCATAGGTCCAGAGGTCATAGTTCCAGAGGGAGTAATTCTAGAGGGCGTAGTTCCAGATGACAGAGTTCCACAGGTCATAGTTCTAGAGGGTGTAGTTCCACCGGTCATAGTTCTAGAGGGCATAGCTCCAGAGGGTGTAGTTCCACAAGTCACAGTTCCAGGGGTCATAGTTCCAGGGGTCATAGTTCCAGGGGTCATAGTTCCAGAGGGCGTAGTTCCAGAGGGTGTAGTTCCATAAGTCATAATTCCAGAGGGCATAGTTCCACAGGTCATAGTTCTAGAGGGCGTAGTTCTACAGGTCATAGTTCCATAGGTCACAGTTCCACAGTTCATAGTTCTAAAGGGCGTAGTTCTAGAGGTCATAATTCCAGAGGGCATAGTTCCACAAGTCACAATTCCATAGGTCATAGTTCCAGAGGGCGTAGTTCCACAGGTCAAAGTTCCACAGGTCATAGTTCCACATGTCATAGTTCCACAGTTCATAGTTCCACAGGGCGTAGTTCTAGAGGTCATAGTTCCAGAGGGTGTAGTTCCAGAGGGTGTAGTTCCAGAGGTCATAGTTCCAGAGGGCGTAGTTCGACAGGTCATAGTTCCAGAGGGCATAGTTCCATAGGTCATAGTTACACAGGTCACAGTTCCACATGTCATAGTTCTACAGGGCGTAGTTCTAGAGGTTAGAGTTCTAGAGGTCATAGTTCTAGAGGGCGTAGTTCCACAAGTCACAGTTCCAGAGGTCATAGTTCCAGAGGTCATAGTTTTATAGGGCGTAGTTCCAGAGGGCATAGTTCCATAGGTCATAGTTCAAGAGGGCGTAGTTCCAGAGGGCATAGTTCCACAGGTCAGAGTTCCAGAGGGCAGAGTTCCATAGGTCATAGTTCCACAGGTCACAGTTCCACAGGTCATAGTTCTATAGGACGTATTTCTAGAGGTCAGATTTCTAGAGGTCATAGTTACATAGGGCGTAGTTCCACAAGTCACAATTCCATTGGTCATAGTTCCAGAGGTCATAGTTCCAGAGGGCGTAGTTCCATAGGTCATAGTTCCAGAGGACGTAGTTCAAGAGGGCATAGTTCCAAAGGGTGTAGTTCCATAGGTCATAGATCCAGAGGGTGTAGTTCCACAGGTCATAGTTCCAGAGGGCATAGTTCCAGAGGGTGTAGTTCCACAAGTCACAGTTCCACAGGTCATAGTTCCAGAGGCCATAGTTCCAGAGGGCGTAGTTCTAGAGGGCGTATTTATAGAGGTCATAGTTCTAGAGGGCGTAGTTCTAAAGGGTGTAGTTCCACAGGTCACAATTCTAGAGGGCGTAGTTCCACAGGTCATAGTTCCAGAGGGCGTAGTTCCACAGGTCACAGTTCCACAGGTCATAGTTCTACAGGGCATAGTTCTAGAGGTCATAGTTCCAGAGGGCATAGTTCCACAAGTCACAGTTCCACAGGTCATAGTTCCAGAGGGCATACTTCCACTGGTCAAAGTTCCACAGGTCATAGTTCTGGAGGGCGTAGTTCCACGGGTCATAGTTCCACATGTCACAGTTCCACAGGTCATAGTTCCACAGGGCGTAGTTCTAGAGGTCATAGTTCCAGAGGTCATAGTTCGAGAGGGTGTAGTTCTATAGGGCATAGTTCCAGAGGGCGTAGTTCCACATGTCATAGTTCCAAAGGGCGTAGTTCCACAGGTCATAGTTCTAGAGGGAGTAGTTCCACAGATCATAGTTCCACAGGTCACAGTTCCACAGGTCATAGTTCTACAGGGCGCAGTTCTAGAGGTCATAGTTCCAGAGGGCGTAGTCCCACAAGTCACAGCTCCACAGGTCATAGTTCTAGAGGTCATAGTTCCAGAGGGTGTAGTTCCACAGGTCATAGCTCCAGAGGGTGTAGTTCCATAGGTCATAGTTCCAGAGGGCGTAGTTCCACAGGTCATAGTTCCATAGGTCACAGTTCCACAGGTCATAGTTCTACAGGGAGTAGTTCTAGAGGTCATAGTTACAGAGGGCGTAGTTCCACAAGTCACGGTTCCACAGGTCATAGTTCCAAAGGTCATAGTTCCAAAGGGTGTAGTTCCAGAGGGCGTAGTTCCACAGGTCATAGTTCCATAGGGTGTAGTTCCACAGGTCATAATTCCACAGGTCACGGTTCCACAGGTCATAGTTCTACCTGTGGAACTACACCCTCTGGAACTATGACCTATGGAACTATGACTTGTGGAACTTCAACTTATGGAAAAATGCCCTCTGAAACTATGACCTGTGGAACTACTCCCTCTGGAACTATGACCTATGGAACTACCTCCTCTGGAACTATGACCTGTGGAACTACACCCTCTAGAAATACACCCTCTGGAACTATGACCTATGGAACTACACCCTCTGGAACTATGCCCTTTGGAACTATGACCCGTGGAACTACGCCCTCTGGAACTATGACCTGTGGAACTGCGCCCTCTGGAACTACGCCCTCTAGAACTATGAACTGTGGAACTACACCCTCTGGAACTATGCCCTCTGGAAATAGAAATAAGATAGATAAAGTTTACATTAAGCAGATTCTGTGGTTTCTCTTTCACTATATCCCTCAAAGCAGGATTTGTCCTTCGTTGAGGTTGCCTAATAGTTCTAGAATACTCCTTAATGTATATATGTTCTGTACATAAGTTCAGATGGATTCTTTTCATATCGATATTTTCCCAAATTAATGTTCCATTGTGCTTCTACGGGATTTTGACAAGTTGATCTTGTTGAGAGGGTTCTAGTGTAGAGTTGATGTTCAAAGTTTTTCCTGGGTAAATCTCAATTGGTAAGCTATGATTCTCAAGGATGGAATCCAGGGGAACTATTGGGTCAAATTGTTGTGCCAATTCAACCAATGAGTAAGTCTCTTGAGTAAACCTTCTTAAAATATGTGCAAGTGATGGATAAGTAGGATTCCTAGTTATGCGAGGGTGTGATATAAAAGTGCAAATAAGGTCATCCTTAGTATCTCTCTTGAAGGTCAAGGCTTGGTCCAAGGCAGACATAAGGAAAATTGCAGAATGACCACCATCATAAGTGGTCCACATATTCGTAGTAGTTCCATCTCAACATCAAGTATAAGACAGGGAGCATGAACCATGTCACTCACTGCCTCAGTCGACCTTTAGTTGCAACACTAACCACGGTGCTACACTCCTGTGGCCATGAGATTTACGGAAGCCAAAATTTCCATATACAGAAGCTCTCTTTCGTATATGCGCATTTTGGCTTCCGTATATGCACATTTTGGCTTCCGTAAATGTGCATTTACGGAAGCCAAAATGCTCATTTTTTCTTTCCGTAAATGCACATATACGGAAGCTCTCTTCCGTATATGCGGATTTTGTCTTCTGTATATGCGCATCTACGGAAGCTGTAATGCGCATATATGGAAGCTCTCTTTCGTATATGCACATTTTGGCTTCTGTAAATGTGCATATACGGAAGCCAAAATGCACATATACGAAAGGCTCTCTTTCGTATATGTGCATTTTGGCTTTCGTATATGCACATTTTTTCCTTCTGTAAATGCCCATAGATGAAAGCCAAATTGCGCATATACAGAAGAGAGCTTTCGTATATGCACATTTTGGCTTCTGTATATGTAGATTTACGGAAGTCAAAATGCGCATATACGGAAGCTATCTTCTGTATATGCGAATTCTATCTTCTGTATATGCGCATTTTGGCTTCCGTAAATGCGCATATACGGAAGCTATATATGCGCATTTTGGCTTCCGTAAATGCGCATATATGAAAGCTCTATATGTGCATTCTATCTTCCGTATATGCGCATTTTGGCTTCCATATATGCGCATTTTGGCTTCCATATATGCGCATTTTGGCTTCTGTAAATACGCATATACGGAAGGAAAAATGTACATATATGGAAGAGAGATTCCATAAATGCACATTTTTGTTTTCCGTAAATGCGCATATATGGAAGCTCTCTTCCATATATGCACATTTTTCTTTCTGTACATGCACATTTTGGCTTCTGTAAATGCGCATTTACGGAATCCAAAATGCGCATATATGGAAGAGAGATTTATGGAAGCCAAAATGTACATATACGAAAGCTCTCTTCCGTATATGTGCATTTTGGCTTCTGTAAATGCGCATTTTTTCCTTCCGTAAATGCGCGCATATACGAAATCTCTCTTCTGTATATGTGCATTTTGTCTTCCGTATATGCACATTTACGGAAGCTCTCTTCCGTATATAGAGCTTCTATATATGTGCATTTTGGATTTCGTAAATGTGCATATACAGAAGTCAAAATGCACATATACAAAAGCTCTCTTCCGTATATGCGCATTTTGGCTTCCGTATATGCGCATTTTTTCCTTCTGTAAATGCGCATATACGGAAGCCAAAATGTGCATATACGGAAGAGAGCTTTCGTATATGCGCATTTTGGCTTCCATATATGCGCATTTATAGAAGCCAAAATGCGCATATACAAAAGATATCTTCCGTATATGCACATTCTATCTTCCGTATATGCGTATTTTGGCTTCCGTAAATGCGCATATACGGAAGCTGTATATACGGAAGAGAGATTCTGTATATGTGCATTTTGGCTTCCATAAATGCGCATATACGAAATCTCTCTTCTGTATATGCACATTTTTCCTTCCGTATATGCGCATTTTGGCTTCCGTAAATGCACATTTACGGAAGCCAAAATGCGCATATACAAAAGCTAAAATGTGCATATACGAAAGCTCTCTTCCGTATATGCGCATTTTGGCTTCCATAAATGTGCATTTTTTCCTTCCGTAAATGCACACATATGCGGAAGCTCTCTTATGTATATGCACATTTTGTCTTCCGTATATGCGCATTTTGGCTTTCCTAAATGTGCATATACAGAAGCCAAATGCACATATATAGAACATCTCTTCCGTGTATGCGCATTTTGGCTTCCGTATATGCGCATTTACGGAAGCCAAAATGCACATATACAGAAGCTATCTTCCGTATATGTGCATTTTGGCTTCCGTAAATGCGCATATATGGAAGCTCTATATACGAAAGAGAGCTTCCATATATGCACATTTTGGCTTCTGTAAATGCGCATATACGGAAGGCAAAATGTACATATACAGAGAGCTTCCATAAATGTGAATTTTTTCCTTCTGTATATGCACATTTTGCCTTCCATATATGCGCATTTTGGCTTCCGTAAATGCGTATTTACGGAAGCCAAAATGCGCATATACGGAAGCCAAAATGCGCATATACGGAAGCTCTCTTCTGTATATGCCATTCCTTCCGTAAATGCGCGCATATATGGAAGCTCTCTTTTGTATATGTGCATTATGTCTTCCATATATGCACATTTACGGAAGCTCTCTTCCGTATATGCACATTTTGGCTTTCGTAAATGTGCATATACAGAGGCCAAAATGCACATATACGGAAGCTCTCTTCCGTAATTGGTTGATGGGTTTTCTCCCCCACGAGGGTTTCCTAGAATATATCTTGTGTTTTGTGATTTTTTATCTTTCAGTGATCCTATTACATGCAATTGTTAATGAATGTTAAAGAAGATAATTGTAACTTCTAAAATTATAACAAATCTAAGCAATTCTCATAAAAATTTTATTATAATATTCCCCAAACTCATCTAGAAGACTAGAAAGGAGAATATTATTCTATATTCCTTCTTAAGGCTATATTTCTAGGCTAGTGTCATGATTCTCTTGCATTTTTTAAGGGTCAATTACACTATTAAAAGAACATAGATCAATTCCCCTCCCAAGAAGGAATGTAAATTTGGTCAAAATCGAGCAGAAGCTCAAACAAAAGACATGGAAATTTGGGCCTGGGAACCCCTCACAGCAAAAGCCAGGAAAGGGTGGCCCCAACCCGCAGAACAAAGGACAGAGAAAATATGGATAGTATCAGGACAACCAGTCCAAGCCGCAAGAAAAGAAGGAAACCAGAAAGACAAATAAAGATACCGGGAAGTGGTGCGACTTCCATAAAATCCCTTGGCATAACACTACTGATTGACGCTCAAAGCAGTCGCTGGTGGCCGAAGTGAAATCCTTTGAATTAGATGCGAGTTTCAACTCTAATTTATAACACCACGAAGCCAAAAAAGGACACGGGGAAGTGGTGTGAGTTCCATAAGATCTCCACTCACAACACAAGTGAGTGTCGGGCCAAGCAGTCACTGGTAGCTGAGTTGAGGGCTTTTGAATCGAATGCATGTTCTGACTCTGAGTCAGAACCTGACAAGGGGAATGACAGGGGGAAGCAGATTATCGATGCGGAGCCCAACGCCACCATTGCCACCACGAAGATCCAGAAGGAGGAACCAAAAGATCCAGAGGAGGCAGAGCATCTCTTCCATTCCAAGATGTGGGTAAAGGGTTCCTCGTTGCAGTTCATTGTCGACAGTGGGAGCCAGAAGAACCTCATCTCGGTAGAGTTTGTGAAGCGACTGGGCTTTCCGACCACAACACACCCACAACCATACACCATCGAGTGGTTGCACCAAGGACGGGACCTCCGTGTCAGTCAACAATGTCGCCTTCCCTACAACATCAAGCCCTTCACGGATGAGGTATTATGTGACATTGCTCCTCTTGATGTTTCTGATGTATTATTAGGCCAACCGTACTTGTGGAAGCGACATGCTATGTATGAGTCCAGGCCTTATGTTGTTATTATCACTTTGGGCAATAAGTTGTATAGGATACCGGAGATAGCACCGCCTACCACCATCTCTTTGGTTACTGCAAAACAATGCAGTAAGCTCATTTCCAAAACTAGAAAATTTGTTTTCCTGATGATCTGCCCTCAAGGAAAGAGGAAGACTGTGGCCATGACCTCTAGATAGGGCCCCACTGCATGAAAACAATATATGGATAAGGTTGTGGAGGAGTACGAGGACATCTTCACCTCCCCCACAGGGGTGCCTCTACACTGCCAGGTCAAGCACCCATCGATCTGACCCCAGGTGCATCCCTGTCCAATGGACCATCTATCAACGCTCTGTTCTAGAGAATGACGAAATCAAGAGACAGATTCAGGAGTTGTTGAAGAAAGGTCACATCCGGTCGAGTTCATCGCCCTGTGGGAGCTCGATCGTGTTGGTGCAGAAGAAGGATGGGACTTGGAGACTCTGCATTGACTATCGGGCACTAAACAAGATCACTGTCTGGAATAGGTACCCGATCCCATGGATTGATGACCTTCTGGACCAACTCAAGGGGATGAAATATTTCAGCAAGATCGAATTGAAGTCTGGGTATCACTAGGTACCAATCGAACCCTCTGATGTGTGAAAGAATGCATTCAAGGAGGGTCTTTTTGAATGGTTGGTCATGCCTTTCGGGTTGACGAATGCCCCTGCAACCTTCATGAGGCTAATGGATGACATCCTGCAACCATTCACCAACTCATTTGTAGTGGTGTACTTGGATGACATTTTGATCTTCAGCCAGACTTGGGAAGAGCACCTCCACCACATCCGACAGGTCCTCCAAACACTGCGGCAACACAAGTTGTGTGCCAATTTGGAGAAATGCACTTTTGGCATGACCCAGGTTCAGTGTCTGGGATACATTACTGATGAGTGGGGGTGCATGTGGATCTAGCAAATATCCAAGTCATTTGGGATTGGCCAGCCCCAACCACCCTAACAGAGCTCCACAACTTTTTAGGTCTTGCAAATTTCTACCGCAGGTTTGTGTTGGGATTCTCTCATATCACTTGGCCCTTGAGTCAAGTCACCAAGGGAGGAGCTAAAGTAAAATTCTTTTGGTCTGAATCTCAATAGAAGGCATTTGGGGAGTTGAAGCATAACCTCTGCTCTACACCAGTACTCACATTACTAGACTTGCAACAACCATTTGAGATCGAGACAAATGCCTCTGACTATGCTATTGGGGAAGTCCTTACTCAACATGGGCATCCAGTGGCATATCACAATGAGAAACTTTCCGACACAGTCTGGAAGTATCCCACTTATGACAAATAAATGTATTCCATTGTGCAGGCTTGTCGTCAATGGAAGTATTACATTTTGGGAAAGGAAACGGTCATCCACACAGACCACCGACCCCTGCAGTTCATACAGACACGAGGGAAGTTGTAGAACGATCGCCATCAGAAGTGGTCCACATACCTTCAATTGTTTCATTTGAACATTAAGTACAAAAAAGGCAGCACCAATAATGTTGCAGACTGCCTCAGTCGACCACCCATCGTGGCACTAACCACTGTACTCAACTCTTATGGGCACGAGACTTCTGATTGGCCGCTTCTCTACACAAGTATATGCGGCCAAAATGCGCATATATGGAAGATAGAATGCACATATACAGAATATAGCTTCCGTATATGCGCATTTTGGCTTCCGTAAATGTGCATATATGGAAGCCAAAATGCGCATATACGAAAGCTCTCTTTCGTATATGCGCATTTTGGCTTCCGTATATGCGCATTTTAAGGAAAAAATGCGCATATACGGAAGCCAAAATGCTCATATACAGAAGCTCTATATACGAAAGAGAGCTTCCGTAAATGTGCATATATGGAAGACAAAATGTGCATATATAGAAGAGATTTTGCGTATATGCGCGCATTTATAGAAGGAAAAAATGTGCATTTACGGAAGCCAAAATGCGCATATACGGAAGAGAGCTTCCGTATATGCACATTTTGGCTTCCGTAAATCTCTCTTTCATATATGCACATTTTGGCTTCCGTAAATGCGCATTTACGAAAGCCAAAATGTGCATATACGGAAGGAAAAATGTGCATATATGGAAGAGAGCTTCCGTATATGCGTATTTATGGAAGAAAAAAATGCGCATTTATGGAAAACAAAAATATGCATTTATGGAATCTCTCTTACGTATATTTACATTTTTCCTTCCGTATATGTGCATTTACGGAATCCAAAATGCGCATATATAGAAGCTCTCTTCCATATATAGAGCTTTTGTATATGCGCATTTACGGAAGCCAAAATGCGCATATACAGAAGATAGAATGCGCATATATGGAAGATAACTTTCATATATGCACATTTTGGCTTCCGTAAATGCGCATATACAGAAGCCAAAATGTGCATATACGAAAGCTCTCTTCCGTATATGTGCATTTTGGCTTTCGTATATGTGCATTTATGGAAGGAAAAAATGCAGATATACGGAAGCCAAAATGCACATATACAGAAGCTTTCGTATATGTGCATTTTGAGCTTCCGTATATGTGCATTTTGTCTTCTGTATATGCACATTTACGGAAGCCAAAATGCGCATATATCAGGTTCGCCATTTAATTTAATCTTCTACGGCAACGGTCAGACAGGTCATAGTTCTAGAGGGCATAGTTCCAGAGGTCATAGTTCCAGAGGGCTTAGTTCCAGAGGTCATAGTTCCAGAGGGCGTAGTTCCACACGTCATAGTTCCAGAGGCGTAGTTCCAGAGAGCGTAGTTTCAGAGGGCGTATTTCCAGAGGTCATAGTTCCAAAGGGTGTAGTTCCAAAGGGTGTAGTTACAGAGGTCACAATTCCACAGGTCATAGTTCCAGAGGGCCTAGTTCTAGAGGGCCTAGTTCCATAGGTCATAGTTCCGAAGGGCGTAGTTCCAGAGGTCACAATTCCAAAGGTCATAGTTCCAGAGGGCATAGTTCCACAAGTCATAGTTCCAGAGGGTGTAGTTCCAGAGGTCATAGTTCCAAAGGGCGTAGTTACAGAGGGCGTAGTTCCAGAGGGCGTAGTTGCAGAGGTCATAGTTCCAGAAGGCATAGTTACAGAGGGCGTAGTTCCAGAGGTCATAGATCCAAAGGGCGTAGTTCTAGAGGACGTAGTTCCAGAGGTCATAGTTCTAGAGGGCGTAGTTCCACAGGGCGTAGTTCCAGAGGTCACAATTCCATAGGTCATAGTTCCAGAGGGCCTAGTTCCAGAGGGCGTAGTTTCACAGGTCATAGTTCTAGAGGACATAGTTCTAGAGGGTGTAGTTCCAGAGGTCATAGTTCTAGAGGCCTAGTTCCAGAGGGCGTATTTACACAGGTCATAGTTCTAAATGGCATAGTTCCAGAGGGTGTAGTTCCAAAGGGCGTAGTTCCAGAGGTCACAGTTCCATAGGGCATAGTTCCACAGGTCACAATTCCACAATTCATAGTTCCAGAGGGACTAGTTCTAGAGGGCGTAGTTCCACAAGTCATAGTTCCAGAGGGCGTAGTTCCAAAGGTCATAGTTCCAAAGGGCGTAGTTCCAAAGGGCGTAGTTCCAGAGGTCATAGTTCCAGAGGGCGTAGTTTCACAGGTCATATTTCCACAGGTCATAATTCCACAGGTCAAAGTTCTAGAGGGCATAGTTCCAGAGGTCATAGTTCCAAAGGGCGTAGTTCGAGAGGGCATAGTTCCAGAGGTCATAGTTCCAGAGTCATAGTTCCAGAGGGCGTAGTTCCACATGTCATAGTTCCAGAGGCGTAGTTCTAGAGGGTGTAGTTCTAGGTGGAATTGTGACCTGTGGAACTACGCCCTCTAGAACTATGACCTTTGAAAATACGCCCTATAGAACTATGACCTCTGAAAATACACCCTCTAGAACTGTTCCTTTTGGAACTATGACCTATGGAACTACGCCCTTTGGAACTATGCCTCTGGAACTATGACCTCTGGAACTACACCCTCTGAAACTATGCCCTTTGGAACTATGACATGTGGAACTACGCCCTCTAGAACTATGACCTATGGAACTACGCCCTCTAGAACTAGGCCCTCTAGAACTATGACCTGTGAAATTGTGACCTGTGGAACTATGACCTATGGAACTATGCCCTCTGGAACTATGACCTTTGGAACTACGCCCTTTGGAACTACGCCCTTTGGAACTATGACCTGTGGAACTACACCCTCTGGAACTATTACCTGTGGAATTGTGACCTATGGAACTATGACCTATGGAACTACGCCCTCTGGAACTATGACCTCTGGAACTACGCCCTATGGAACTACGCCCTTTGGAAATATGACCTGTGGAACTACACCCTCTGGAACTACGCCTCTGGAACTATGTCCTTTGGAACTACGCCATGTGGAACTACACCCTTTGGAACTATGAGCTTTTGAACCATGCCCTCTGGAACTATGACCTATGGAACTATGCCCTCTGGAACTACGCCCTTTGGAACTATAACCTGTGGAACTATGCCCTATGGAACTATGCCTCTAGAACTATGACCTCTAGAACTATGCCCTCTGCAACTACGCCCTTTGGAACTATGACCTCTGGAACTACACCCTCTAGAACTACGCCTCTGGAACTATGACATCTGGAACTACGCCCTCTAGAACTATGACTTGTGGAACTACGCCCTCTGGAACTACGCCCTTTGGAACTATGACTTGTGGAACTACACCCTCTGGAACTATGCCTCTGGAGCTATGACATCTAGAACTATGCCCTCTGGAACTACGCCCTTTGGAACTATGACCCTTGGAACTACGCCCTCTGGAACTACGCCTCTGAAACTATGACCTCTGGAACTACTCCCTCTGGAACTACGCCCTTTGGAACTATGTCCTCTGGAACTACGCCCTCTAGAACTACGCCTCTAGAACTATGACCTCTAGAACTACGCCCTCTGGAACTATGCCCTTTGCAACTATGACCTCTGGAACTACGCCCTCTGGAACTACGCCTCTGGAACTATGACCTCTGGAACTATGACCTGTGGAACTACGCCCTATGGAACTATGACCTGTGGAACTACGCCCTCTAGAACTAGGCCCTCTGGAACTATGACTTGTGGAATTGTGACCTGTGGAACTATGACCTGTGGAACTACACCCTCAGGAACTACGACCTCTGGAACTATGCCCTTTGGAACTACGCCCTTTGGAACTATGACCTCTGGAACTGCGCCCTCTAGAACTACGCCCTCTAGAACTATGACCTATGGAACTACACCCTCTAGAACTATGCCCTTTGGAACTATGACCTGTGGAACTATGCTCTCTGGAACTACGCCTCTAGAACTATGACCTTTGGAACTATGCCCTCTGGAACTACGCCCTTTGGAACTATGACCTCTAGAACTACGCCCTCTGTAACTACACCTCTAGAACTATGACCTCTGGAACTGTGACCTGTGGAACTACGCCCTCTGGAACTATGACCTCTGGAACTACACTCTTTGGAACTACGCCCTTTGGAACTATGACCTGTGGAACTATGCCCTTTGGAACAATGATCTGTGGAATTGTGACCTGTGGAGCTATGAACTATGGAACTACGCCCTCTAGAACTATGACCTATGGAACTACACCCTCTAGAACTACGCCCTTTGGAACTATGACTTGTGGAACTACGCTCTTTGGAACTACACCCCTGGAACTATGACCTATGGAATTACGCCCTCTGGAACTATGCCCTTTGGAACTATGACCTGTGGAACTACGCCCTCTGGAACTACGCCTCTGGAACTATGACCTCTGGAACTATGACCTCAAGAACTACGCCCTCTGGAACTATGACCTCTGGAACTACGCCCTCTGGAACTATGCCCTTTGGAACTATGACCTGTGGAACTACGCCCTTTGGAACTACGCCTCTGGAACTATGACCTTTGGAACTACGCCCTCTAGAACTATGCCCTTTGGAACTATGACCTCTGTAACTACACCCTCTGGAACTATGACCTGTGCCAATTCAATCAATGAGTAACTCTCCTGAGTAAACCTTCTTAAAATATGTCCAAGTGATGGATAAGTAGGATTTCTAGTTATGCGAGGGTGTGATATAAAAGTGCAAATAAGGCCATCTTTAGTATCTCTCTTGAAGGTCAAGGTTTGGTCCAACGTCAAAACAAGATAAATTGTTTATTTATCATTTTCTTCTATCGAGGGAGGGTTTTTTGAATTAGGGAAAGGTTTAGCAAGGGGATAGAGAGTGAGAGTTATAGTGGATTTTCCATGTGATATAGTCATATATTCTAACCTACAACCAATATATTTGAACATAGACCATGTAGTTTAGGTTTTTCCATTGTTTATTTGGTCATCACATTGATAGTTTCTCCTAAGTCAATCAAGGCATTAGGAATGGAAGTCAACTTTCCATATTGGAATACACTAATGATCTTACAAAGAAATACTTATTGCTTCTTCAAAAGTTGTGTTACAATTTAATTGTTTTATATTGCTATAAATTTGCTATCTTCCGAAGCAATACTCTTGATAGTAGATAACATTCTTTACATAAAAATTGGTAAGCTAAATTATTTGGTGGTGACCATCTCTTTTTTCGGCAAAAGTGAAGTGCAACTTGTTCATATTCTACTAACCACTATTTGTTTTATCAGTCATACTATTAACAAGTTTGGAATTTGATTATATATCTTTAATTAATTTATTTTTTTAAGCTAGTGATAAAGTTCTATTAATTAAAAGCATATATACATAGAGTTGCATTGGCCCACCATAACATGAAACCAATCGATATGGAGACAAAAAGATCCAAATTTCTAGCTTGTCATGTTCCATCTAGGGAGACCAAATCCCCTTGAGCTAATGTATGACAATCAACTATAAGGATATCACTCGGAGAGGTTTCCAAAGCCCTGTCAAGATCTCCCATTATTAAA
>ML803178.1:138312-167939 GCA_009831015.1 Picea engelmannii
GAACTTGAGACTTATTGTATAACAACATAAAGGCTAAACCAACTCCCCCAACAAGAAATCACATTCCTATAATGTTCCAAAAAATTATTAACTTGGTCAAAGTTCATAATTATGGGAGAACTCCTAAGGAAACTAATTCTCTATTTGATATGGGTAAAAGAAAGAGAAACAAATCAAATAAGCATTTATGATTTGTTATCTAAACTTGATATTATCTGTTGGACCGCTTGTGTTCCACTCGCTTTGATCTATAGATGAAAATGAAGAATTAGCAACAACTAATCAAACCAATGTAAGCATGTTCAATAGTTCCATGAATAAATAATATAGAGCTACCTTGTCAAGATCAAATAACAATATTTTTGAAGACCTCTATCTATTTGGAAATCAACAATATTCCATTGGCCATTAATTCCTAGATAAAAGTATGATATACAAATCAACATGATTACAAGCCAATAGAATAGGATTTAGATTATTTAGGATTTGACATTTCATATGTTGTTTTCTTTAAAACTAAAACTTCAAAAATTGTTTTAAGTCTCCCTTCCTTGGCTTGCACATAGCATTGATTAAACATACAATTTGGTTATAGTGAGAAGAATTAGGGACACACAATTGATATTTTTACAACATAAGCTAATTAGAATATGGTTAACGATGAGGACATTTGGCTATTGGAGTGCGTTGGAAATATAATCCGATTAGGGTTACAGTATTCCTCACTTGAAAAAATGTGAAAGGTCAAGTGATAGTGTAATGGTAATTAGTAGTCCAAGAGACTTTGGAAGATGGATCCAATGATCATTTAGATGTATTTATATCTGTATCATATTAATGATAAATGCACTACACACGTATCTATTTTCGTGTGTATAAAAATGGTATCAAAGCACCTGGTCCTTAGGGCCTAATTCACTATGGTAGTTGTCCATAGCATCTAAATGTGTCCATAAACACCTCATTCTCTTGGGCGTTTTCATTATATTTCAAAAAACACCTCTGTCTACCTATCAGTTTGAGCCCCTCTACCTGCAAGTCTGTCCATGTGTCTGCATGGGTGATTCCTCTCCCCTCGCATGCAAAAAACACCATTCTACCTTTTCTGGTCTATTCTTTGTGCAAAATGATTCTTTGGTCTATTCACAGGTGGATTTGCATACTCCTCGATCCACGTGAAATCACTCTTAGAGCATTAGGTTTTATGATTATGGTTTTGATGCTATAGCATTCTCTCATTCCTATATCCTTCCAAAATTATGGTTATCGACAAAGAAAATATGATTCCTAATATTCTTTTATTGTGCATGGAGAGAGTTCCTTCAATTCTGCAGACAATTACCCAGTTCATACTTTTGATCCTTTGCCATTGTAACTCCGAGATAGTTCTCCACACAATTAGGAGTTTTTATTCACTCATCCCAAGTTGAACAAATTTCCAGAGGTTTATGCAAAGAGTAGAAACATGAGTAAACTTGGTACTGCACACCGTCAAGATGGATTTCCAACCTTTAACCTTCAACATTGAATCCTGCTGAAAACCCTACCAAAGATCCATTTTTCTCATTCTAATACTGAGAATGCTTCCCTTCAACTTAGTTGTTGGGAGATTTTGGTCCTAAAGTCTGCACCTGACTGCTAAAGGGAAAAGCTAGGCCACCTCAAGTTTGGAATGGTTAGTTTTTTATTTTGTTGGTCAGTTAGAGGGTAGGTTTAGCAAGACAAGAACATGGTTGAGAAGACGAAGTTGTTGCCGTCTAAGATCAACATTATTGATAAGATTATACTCCTCATGTTCTCCTTGAGACAACTCATTGGGATCATATGCTTCATAACAAGCAGGAGCAAGTAAATCCCCTTGAAACTGTTGATCGTTTTCTTGGACAAAAAACTTTTTGACATAATTAACAATAAGATGATCATAGAAATCTGATGGCTGTAAATTCCTTTCCATAGCTTCAAAAGAAGAATCAACATGCTCAAGAAAATCCTTATTCTTCTTAACTATCTCTTCACAACTAAAATCCTTATATTTATTGCTATGACAAGAATACATTCATTCAAATTCCTCACATCATTCATCATAAAGAAAATCAGTTGAATACATCCCTTTGCAATAAGAATTGAATGCAACATGAAAATCACTTAATGAAACAATACTAGCAACAAGGAGGGAATTACACCACTCACGGGATTTCCCTTCCAAGGAGTACCTAAACATATTGATACAAACATCTTCGTAGAAAATACCAAGCCTATGCATGCACTCGTGAAAATCCAAAATATTCTCAGCAAGACGATCATACTTGTTTCCCCTAAACCTCGGAAGGCAATGTTCTCATACTTCTCTATCAGGTACAAAATTTGGAAAGCCGTGTATATTAGAGAACTCACAAAATGCATACCTCTGGGCTATTATTGCTTCTATATGAAAATTTGACTTCTTGAAACTATGGAGTCGCCACTGGATTCTTTAACCATGGAGTCCCTAGGTGAACGATTTGCCGTCTGAATGTGCCTGGTCTTTGCTCACCATAAAAGATCAGATATGATTGTTGTCGTTCACCCATGGAAAGATATTTCACTACTCCATTCCACGACAATGACGCTAGAAGATGTTGGTCCTAAAGTTTGCACCTAACTACTAAAGGGCAGAGCTAGGCAACCTCAAGTTTGGAATGGTTGGTTTTTTATAATTTGATTTTATTGGTTAGTTATAGGTTTGGTTTTACCGAGACAAAAACATGGTTGGGTTAGAAAAATGATATGGATGAGGGTCCTCCTTGGCTGGTGGCACATAAATGATGGACAAGTGAGATAATAGAGGTTAAAAACAAAGGGAAACAACAAACAACTCAATGAATTATCTGCTGCAAGAAGTTTAAGTCTAAAAATGGTATTTCAAGGCATTAAACATGTATCCAAACACAATTAATCCCACAGATTGCAATAAAAACAAATCTTCACCAAAGCATTAGTTTTTTTGATAGGTTGCATATTAATAAAGACAAGTTATACAATAGTTGAAAGGAAATGAAATGTACTTTGCACAAATAAAAAAATTCATTCAAGATAAGATAAAAACACATATAGATTTAGAAAAAAAACACTATCATCAAGAGCATATTCACCAGGTAGAGAGCTTTAATCCATTCACAGAACAAGTTCAACTAGTAGATATATTGATTTCCTTCCCCAAAAACCAAACCTTCCAAACATACAAAAATTGCATATTTATCAAAGTTGTAGAGGCTCTCGTCCATTTGGAATTGAGGCTTAACTTTGCATTATCAGTTGGAAAACAACTTATTGACTCAAATAAAATACTATTGGAGTATATTAATGTATACTTCAAAATTGAATTAACAAAAAGAAGTGGTTCATATCACACACAAATGACCACTTATTATGCCTTAATTTAAACAGTCTTGAATTTTAAACAACTAAAAATGCTACTAGTAATAAAACTAGATTGATGCTTATGCTGGAGCGAGCTAAGCGTTGACAAAAACTGACTGGAATTGACAAAACTAAGTTTTGTATTGAGCATTGGTATACATGCGCATTGTTGGAAGCCAACTGGGAGATAACTGGATGTGTTGGCAGCTTCTTTAGGTACTCCTTCAAATTATCTCCTTTAGAGAGAAGCAAGTCTTCTGGTGCTTCTTCTGGAGTCTTTGATACTTATTCTGTAGTTTGGAGTGCAGTTTCTCCAATTGTTGGTTGTGGTCTGCTGGTTGCTTCTCCTCGTCGTTATGTCATACCCATGAACTACCTCAGGTTCCTTTGAATCCAAATTGCTGCCTAATGACTAATCTGATGCTATAGACTGGCTGGATTAGAAAGTCATTTGAGACTTGCAAATCTATAGCTTTACCTGTAGAATGGAATTTTCTTCGTTTGGCCCCGCTTAAAGAATACTTTAATGCAGGCGATTATTGAGGATAAGCCACTCCGAAAATTCAGCGTTCGGGGGCCTTTAAATGAAGAGTATACATATTTCTTGAATGACTGAACTTGCAAAGTCATTAACCAATGCTTATCCCGAGATTAAGACATTTTTATCATTAAATATTTTGGGACTTCGGGGGTTCTGGCACTTCAGGGATCCGACACTTCAGGGAAATTTGTTTTCTCTGGATTGAAATCTCCCAGAGAAATATCTCATAGAGTGACATGGTAGCATGTCATCACAATCGATGACGTGTCATAAAAATTAAAGTGACACGTGTCACCTGAAATAACGCAGATGACGTAACCAAAGTACCTGAAATGAGTGCCATGTGTCATCATGAAATCATTTGACAGGTGGCATATGACACGTCAGTTGAAGAAGAGTTTATGAGAAAAGGGCTCTGACACTTCGACACTTTGGGGCTCCGAGTTTCGGGAAACTGTGTTTTCTCTGGATTAAAATCTCCCGCAGTGAAAATCTCCCGGAGTGACGTGGCAACATGTCATCACTTCGGTGTTCGGGGGCTACGGCTCTTCGAAAATTCGATGTTCGGGGGCTTCGGATATTTGGAAATTCGACGTTAAGGGGATCTGGCTCTTCGACAATTCAACATTCAGGGGTTTTGACTCTTCAACAATTCGGCGTTCGGGGATTCCGTCTCTTCAACAATTCGATGTTTGGGGACTTTTAGGATTGAAACAATTACAATCTCGGATGCCCGAACGCCGATGTCGTGGAGTAAAACTTCATATTGATTTGTTGTTAAAACCTCGCGCGATTTTGAAATCCTGAATGCACAAGAGCTGTTGATCTTAATTAACTGTCAGATCTCAACCGTCGAAAATTTAATCTGTTCGTTTGCTCACAACCTAAGCCCGAAATCCACTGCTCTGGATTGTTGTGTTTTTTCTTTTGGATGTTTTCTGTGCATACAAAGGACTTGGTCGACCTCCTACACGCTCAATCAATGGTAAACATGATGAAATATGTTTCAAACTCAAAACAGAACATGTAATCACCTTTGAACTTAGGTCTACATCGCTTCCCTACCCCTTCATTCACATATAACATATTCTTAAAGCCTGATTTTTGTTTTTTGTTTGCTAAGTTATTCTCCACGTTTTAATGACTCAACTTCAATGCCCCCTACCCGTCTTTACTTACTTTGCATCATTGTCTTTCTTTCTCGAAAGGTGATTACATGTTATGTTTTGAGTTTGAAACATATGTCATCATGTTTACCATTGATTGAGCATGTAGCAGGTCGACCAAGTCCTTTGTATGCACATGAAACATCCAAAAGAAAAAGCGTAGCAATCCAGAGAAGTGGCTTTCGGGCTTAGGTTGTGAGAAAACAAACAGATTAAATTTTCGACGATTGAGATCCGACAGTTAATTAATATTAACGACTCTTATGCATTAGGAATTTCAAAATCTCGTGAGGTTTTAACAACAAAGCAATATGAATTTTTACTTTGTGACTTCAGCATTCGGGCGTCCGAGCTTGTCATTGTTTCAATCCTAAAAATCCAGGAACATTGAATTTTCGAAGAGTTAGAGCCACCGAACGTCATATTGTCGAAGAGTTGGAGCCCCTAAATGCTGAATTACCGAAGAGTCAGAGCCCCCGAATGCCAAAGTGATGACTTGCTTCCATGTCACTTCAGGAGATTGCCAGTCCAGGAGATTTTAATCTAGAGAAAACACAGTTTCCATAAAATCGGAGGCCCGAAGTGTCGGAGCCCCTTTCTCATAAAATATTGTTCAACTGATGTGTCATATGCCACCTGTCAATTGATTTCATGACAACACGTGGCACTCATTTCAGCTACTTTGGTTACGTAATATACGCTATTTCAGGTGACATGTGTCACTCTCATTTTTATGACACGTCATCGATTGTGACGACATGCTTCCATGTCACTTCGGGATATTGTCACTCCGAGAGATTTTAATACAGAGAAAACACAGTTCCCTGAAGTGCCAGAGCCCCTGAAGTCCCGAAATATTTAATGATAGAAATTTCTTAATATCGAGATAAGCATTGGTTAATGACTTCAGGAGTTTGGTCATTCAGAAAATATGTATACTTTTTATTCAAAGGCTCTTGAACGCCGAATTTATGGAGTGGCTTATCCTCATTAATCACCTGCATTAAAGTATTCTTTAAATGGGGCCAAACAAAGAAAATTCCATTCTACAGGTGAAGCTATAGATTTGCAAGTCTCAAATGACTTTCTAATCCAGTTGGTCTACAACATCCATATTACTGATCAGGCAACAGTTAAGATTCGAAGGAACCTGAGGTAGTTCATGGGTATAACATGAGGACAAGGAGAATAAAAACACCAGTAGACCACAACCAAGAATTGGAGAAACTGCATTCTAGACTACAGAAGAAGTATCAAAGACTCCAGAAGAAGCACCAAAAGACTTGCTGCTCTCTAAAGGAGATAATTTGAATGAGTACCTAAAGAAGATGCCAACACATCTAGTTATTTCCCAGTTGGCTTCCAACAATGCACATGGATACCAATGCTCAAATACAAAACTTAGTTCTATAAATCCCAGTCAGTTTTTGTCAAATCTTAGCTTGCTCCAACATAAACATCAGTCTAGTTTTATTACTAGTAGCAGTTTTAGTTGTTTAAAATTCAAGACTGTTTAAATTAAGGCATAATAAGTGGTCATTTGTGTGTGATATGAACCACTTATTTTTGTTAAGTCAAATTTGAAGTATACATTACTATACTCCAGCTGTATTTTAGTTGAGTCAATAAGTTGTTTTCCAACTGATAGTGTAGAGTTAAGACTCAATTCCAGATGGACGAGAGCCTCTACAACTTTGATAAATATGCAATTTTTGTATGCTTGGAAGGTTCGGTTTTTGGGAAAGGAAATCAACACATCTACTGGTTGAACATGTTCTGTGAATGGATCAAATCTCTCTACCTGGTGAATATGATCTTGATGACAATGTGTTTTGTCTAAATATATATGTGTTTTTATCTTATCTTGAATGCAATTTTTTATTTGTGCAAAGTACATTTCATTTCCTTTCATCTATTGTATAACTTTTCTTTACTGATATGCAACCTGTCAAAATAGCTAATTCTTTGGTGAAGATTTGTTTTTATTGCAATATGTGGGAGTAATTGTGTTTGGATGCATGTTTAATTCCTTGAAATACCATTTTGAGACTTAAACTTCTTGCAACAGATAATTCATTGAGTTGTTTGTTGTTTCCCTTTGTTTTTTACCTCTATTATCTCACTTGTCCATCATTTATGTGCCACCATCCAAGGAGGACCCTCATCTATATAATTTTTCCAACCCAACCATTTTTCTGTCTTGGTAAAACCAACCCTCTAACTGACCAACAAAATCAAATTATAAAAAACCAACCATTCCAAAATTGAGGTGGCCTAGCTCTGCCCTTTAGCAGTCAGGTGCATACGTTAGGACCAATAAGAGCTATGTCAATGTGAACTACATTGATACATGTTCATTCTATGGAAAACAACCATGAAATATAAACCCTATGACGAGCATAAAGTCGTAGAAAGTTGTAGATTTTCCCCCTTTGTCCACATTTCCCTATCATGGAGACATGTTAAGATGGAAAATGCTCAGAGTACCCGTTGTGCGAGATCAGGTTGCTCGTTCGATTTTGATGAAACATTGCCTTTTGATAATTCTGTTGCGATGAACGTGGAGTCGCCAATATTTAATACATGTTGTGGATATAAAGGATGTTGCATAACTAGAGGCATATATACACACAATATATGGAAGTTTATGCAACACCGATGGAAGGCATAACCCTTATTCATGTATTCTAAGGTTTGGATGAGAACAAAGTAGCTTCCAACCATAAGTGCACCACAATTAACCTCAACGAAAGGTTGCTTGTTTGGGTAGAGTGATACATCTCCTGGGAGGTGATACTGGACCACGTCTTTGCTTCCTCGCGACTGATATGGTATCATACATTGACATGCATGGTGTAGCATGTCCACCTCACCCATTAATATATAAAGTAATATCCTTTTATGAATCAACGCTATTAAGGAGCTCTATAAGGTACTCTCAGAATCCCATCACATGAGACCGACAAGCTTCCTTTGTGCCAAGCCTAGATATGAGACTCTACTAAACTTTCTCATGAAGTGCAATTGACAAATCAAATCTTTCATTACGGAAGATACCTTGAAGAAACCAAGGACGTAGCCCAACATACGCACTTATCAAACTCTTGATGGGATTAGTTGTTGAAACATGCTCAACTTGAGCTATGAATATTGGTAAATCAAGTTTACTACCGAATTAGAGGATGAAATCGACAAGGCTAATACCCTAACAATATGAGGAAAATAAAATTGCACACAAAGTATGGATAGCGCCCATTGAGAATATTTCATACCATTAATTGTCCCACATTGATTGGAATTCGCTTGGTAGGCTTGTGTTTTGGTGACTTGGAGACTATGGTGACAGTTGTGGGATTTTTGTGTTCAGTATCGACGGTACATTCAACTCTAGAATCAAGGTAACTTGGAATTAGTTTTTCTTTAATTTTACTTCTGTTTCTTTTGTAAATGGGTGCATTTTCAGTAGAAGTTGATACCCTTCATTTGTTGAGTCTGCATAGTTGAGTTTTCATTATAAAGTCTGGGTGGAGTTGAAAGAAACCTCTGATGTCCAATTATGTCTTTAAAATGGCTTAGGTTGAGGAAATGTTAGAGTTATTGAACACTCTAATCCTCTCTTCTATGGACAATACAATTACCATTAACAAAACCACTTTGCAGTCTGTTGTAACATGCTTGCAAGTTTTGAAAGCCAAAGTAGCATTGCTACAAACTCAGACTCAACTTGTTCACGATGCACTTGAAAGAAAGAATTTTCAACATTCTAAACTAGTCCTTGTTCAAAACAACCATCTTTTTGAAGAAGAAGAAGAAGAAGATCTAAATGAACAACCAATATAGAAACAACTTAGTAAGGAAACTTCATATTCAATTACATATGCATATCAACTTTATCTTTCCAAACCAATCATTAGACCTTGGAAAGAAATCATGAACAAGAAGCACATAACCAATATCAGATATGATAAGGAAGTGATGTTTCACATTCCTGATTATACCAAACCGATCTAGTTTTAGAGTGTCAAATTGCTTCAAGAAAATTCACATTCACCTGCTCTAATTCAAGAGTAGATTAAAAAATGCCAACATAATCAGTGAGTTGGCCACATAGAAGATTAGTGTTTTGATCTTCATCCTTTTAAGCATTGTGGACAAAACAATCATCATTCAAACCGATGTTCCAAACACCAGAAATATGCAAGAAGAATTCCGAAAAGGGGACTTATTATTTATATTCCATGGATGGGAGGAAGATGCCATTACCATGATGGGTCTAATCCTCCAACCCTACATCAACAAAATTGACTTCCTTAGGCCACGAACCCCAGGTAAGTAGGTAGGTCATTTTCTTTCTTGCATTTGCATTTGTGTGTTCATGATAGTTTAATTTCATTTACTTATATTTTGCATACCATATCTCATTTACATATTTCTTTATTGCATTGTTGCATATTTTTCATGATACATTTGCTTGAAATCATATCACATGTTAGTTAGAAATTTTTGAAAAAATGCAAAATTTTATTTTTTAAGTAGTTGAAATTTTGAAAATTTTCGATTTCTTATATGAATAAAGGGGTGATTGCACCACCTTTCGATATCCCAACGTGTCTTGTTTAAGTGTGTGTAGGCACAGGTTTTACCAGGAGATGTTGAGGTTCTCCTGCACTCTATGATGAACACATTTTCCCAAGTAGGAGCCAAATGTTACCCCCTCAGCCTAGGGGTAACTAAGGAGATGATGTCTCGAGGCCCTCAAGTTGAAGACATGGAGTGCCAAGAGCTAGATGAGTAGAGAGAGCCCTTTCTCTTACCACACATGACCATTTGATTGACGGTAGAAGTGTCCACCACACCAACTTGGCCCACAAAGGACAAGAGGTCTTGTTTCATGAAGTAACAAGTTTGGTCTCATGGTAAGTGTCATTTTAATAATTGAAGCATTTGAGCATGTTGCAAAGAGTCCTTGCTTGATTATGAAATTTTTTTCTTGGAAATTATACATTTTTCCTCATTTCACCTTGATGATTGACATGGTTTCCTAGTAAGTGGGTCACCCTCAGGAAAAGGGTTGCTACTGGGGGGTCTTTTTGAAGGGTCATCACACCATTCCCGCACATAATTACTGCTTTCCACACTTCCTCCCCCCATTTCCCTCATATTTTTGGTTTTTGGGCTTATTGTCCCTAAGAAGGGCTTGTACCTTATTTCATGGGAAGAAGGGGATAAAGGCCTAGAGGTGTTGTAGCTGGAAAAATTTAAAAGCCACAGATTATCCTCAAGATGCTCTCCCTAAGGTCCTGAGAGAAATGAAATGCTTCTCCATAAAAATCAAGGACCTGTAAAATAAAACAATAATTAATAAATTCCTTTTTTGTTGAGTGAATGCATTTGCAATGGCTTTTACTTTCCTTGCACATGTTACTCAATGTGTTCCTATCTTAAAGTGGAATTTCAGTGCTTTGTACTTTCCATTGCACATAGCACTCAATTTTTTGGACCATAATAAACTAATGGCAATAAAGGGCTTGGAAAAATGTTGCATTGCAAATGAGGATGCAACAGATCCTTCAGAAAGGCACCCATAATTGAGACAATATGAGCCCTTGATATGTCAAAAACCCCATGCCCAAAAGTCTTGACCCCATCCACCTCATACTCATTACATGATGTAGAGAGGGTCTTCTTGGAAAATGTTCCTTGACTTAGGGATTGGTCTACCCAATAGGGCACCATGACAACCCTCCCATACTTAAATTTGGCAAGTTTTATAAGGTCTTTAAGCATTTGTTTAGTTTGAAAAGGGGGGATTTAATGAACACGTTTGGGTGTTTATTTTATTAAATTTGGCTTACTTGGCATGATACATGTGACTTGTGGACCCTTGGATGGTGTACTTGTTTAACTTTGTAGGGCCTTGCCAATTGTAAGTTATTCCATGGAGTATTGTGCCTTTTTGACCTTCATGAGGGGTTGAAAACCCCAAGGATGGACACCATGCCCCACAGGATGGGCAGAGGACCCCAAAGCCATTGCACATTTGAGATTATGGATGTTGCCTTTGAAGGCACTTGGACAACATTAGAGGATGGCAGTGTATCCCTTGGCACTTGGACATTGGCCTTTGGAGGCCAAAGACGTCACCTTCCAAGGCTTGATGTCATGTGAAGGCTAGGATTTTGATGGTATTCATGGTCTAGGAAGAAAGATGATGTGGTTTGAAGAAGTTATATGCATGGCATGACATTATAGAGAATGAGATATGGACACATGGCCTTTGGAGGCCCAACGACTTGCATCTAGAGGCTCAAAGTATCAATTTTGAGTCATAGTGTCACCCTTTAGGGCATGACATCACCCTTCTAAGGGATTTATTTTATGTATTTTCATATTTTGTAAGTTGTAAAGGAAAATAGAGGAGGTTGGCCTCCTTTAAATTTGTTTTTGTCTTTTTATGTGGCCAAATTAGTGTTAGATGACCTTGTATAAATAAAGGTCACCTCACTCTCATTTTATCATCACTTGAGAATTACATAAGACTCTTGGGTGAAATTTTTTCCCTACTTGGGAAATTCACTATCTCTCTTATTTGGTGCATTTTGGATGGAATACTTGTCTATTGGTGAAAAAAGGCTAGCGTTATCTCTTGGATGTTTTTTCTTGGCAATGTTGGTGGAATATCTTTGATAAGTAAGGGTTTTTCATGTTATCTCTTGGATTAGGTAAGGAATTTATGCAATCGTATGTGTTTCTTCTTAATTTTAGGGTTGTTTTGTCAAACCCTTGGAAGAGTATAAAGGCATACACCCTCCATCAAGGACCTCTCTTTTATTGTCATTGAAAAGGCTATTTAAAAGGTTGCTAGAAGGAGTAAAAAGGCTTACACCCTTGTAGATTTACCTTGCTAAGGATTGTTTACTCTAGGGAGTAAAAAGGCTTACACCCCTATAGGAGTAACAAACCCTAGCTCATAAACAAGAGACTCCATTAACCCAATAGATAAGGAACTAGTATATTTTCATTGGATATTGAATATTCATGCATTGGTAAACACAATTTCAAGGAGACTGAATTGTTTAAGTTTGGATCTAATTTCCATATGTTATAAGCCTTCTTGTGCTCTAAGGGCGTATTGATTTACCAAGTGATTGAGTCTTTGTAATAAACATTAATATACAGCCAATAGGGTTGCAACAAACTCATATTTCCCTTACTCTTTACTCACTTTTCTACCGTTGAAATTTACTTGTAAGCCTTGGTAATTGCTCTATTGGTTATAAGCTATTTTTTGGGTGGTTTGCTTGTTGATTTTAATGGCTAGAATTTTCTGCTGTAGCATAAGTTTTCTACAGCCATAGGGTGGTTACAAATAATTGATGATAACTCTCATTTACATCCCTCTCTTACTGTCAAAGTCTTGGTTCAAATATTGGTGGATTGTCTACTCATTTTTAGTCTAATTTTCCAACATCACATACTTGATTTTGATTGTTTAATTTGCAGTTTTTATAACTTATTTAATGATGATATGTATTTCCATACTATTGAAGTTTTGGGACATTAAGGTTTCTTGTTGATTCCCCACTGGTTTTGAGGCTTGTATCTTCAAATATTGTCTTGTTTGGGCATGTCTAACATTGTTTCGTAGGTATGCAACACTTGGCAACCATTTACCATCTCATAAGACTTTTTTCTGAGCCTCTTTCTCATATTTGACCTTGATCCATAGGGTTACCCTTCAACATCTTCCCTTCTCCCATTGAAATCCCCCTAGGGTCACTAGTGAAGCCTCCCTTGTGTTGGATTCATCCTTCACTAAGACGAGGGGGACATCTATTGAGGTGACAGTGATAGTTTTTCCCACTTGTGTCACACATCCATGGGTTGTGTGGGGATTTTACCAAACTACAGATTGTGCGATAACATTTTTGGTGTTGTTGTCGGGGAGGATTTGAATCCTTTCTGATATCATAACGACACTTCACAATTCTATCCCAAAGCCTTTATCCATATCTTGCATGGTGAATCCATTTGAAGAAAGTTGTCTTTTCACTTTTTATGAACTTGTCTTGAAGTTCATTTGGCGACTCCACATCCTGAGAACCCATCTTCCCAAAAGACACTTCCCCTAGGAAGGTTTAAGTCTTCTGAGGTCTACGAAAGAAGACTTCCTCATAATTCTCTTGTTGTCAAAACCTTGTTCCAAGGTAATCTTCCCCTCACTACAATGGTTCATTCTTTGGTTGACAACCTTTACAAGCCATTAAATATGGCCACTATCCCTGGGTTTCCCAATACCATGCCAAAAGAGTCTCACAAATGGTTGCCAAATTTCACGGGGAACAACGATTTTGTACCATCAACACCAAAAGAGAATCTTGACTCCATTGGTGTGGCCATGGAAGATAATGGATAGAATGTGAAGATGTTGTGATGAAGCTACTAGCTATGTCTCTTGATGAATATGCAAAAAAGTAGTATAAAGTCTTTCCCAATGATCACTTGGCATCCTATGAAGATTTCGCTAAGTTGTTTATAGGAAGATGGACAACAAAGAAGGAAAACATAATGCCATTTACACAATTAAACCAAATTAAAAAGAAAAAAGTGAACGAAACGATGAAGGAATTTGATGCTAGATTTGACAACTTGCATAGTCAGATCCCAAAGGACTTATTCCCACCAGAAGTAGTTGTTCGTCTGCTCTACTTGAATGTCTTTAAAGGTCAATTTGGTTTTATCTTGAAGGAAAATATACCTAACATTTTGGTGAAGGCCAAAGAGTATAGTGCACAGATTGAATATCATCTTATCAATTCAAAGATTGAGCCTTTTTAGTTCCGTCATGCTATAACAAAAGCAAAGACAAAGAGTTCAACCAACAATGTACATGATCTAGTCACACTCTTGGCTTAGAAGTTTTATCAATTGAATTCTTAGTGCATTTTGGATGGAATAATTGTTTATTGGTGAAAAAAGGCTAGCACTATCTCTGAATGATTTTTCTTGGTAATGTTGGTGGAATATCTTTGATAAGTAATGGTTTTTCATGTTATCTCTTGGATTAGGTAAGGAATTTATGCAATTGTATGTGTTTCTTCTTAATTTCAAGGTTGTTCTGTGAAACCCTTGGAGAAGTATAAAGGTGCACACCCTCCATCAAGGACCTCTCTTTTATTGTCATTGAAAAGGCTATTTAAAAGGTTACTACAAGGAGTAAAAATGCTTACACCCTTGTAGATTTACCTTGCTAAGGATTGTTTACTCTAGGGAGTAAAAAGGCGTACACCCCTAGAGGAGTAACAAACCCTAGCTCATAAACAAGAGACTCTATTAACCCAATAGATAAGGCACTAGTCTATTTGCATTGGAGATTGAATATTCATGCATTGGTAAACGTGATTTCAAGGAGATTGAATTGTTTAAGTTTGGATCTAATTTCCATATGTTATAAGCCTTCTTGTGCCCTAAGGGCATATTGATTTACCAAGTGATTGAGCTATTGTAATAAAAATTAAGCTACAACCAATAGGGTTGTAGAAAACTCATCTTTCTCTTACCCTTTACTCAGTTTTCTACCGCTGAAATTTACTTGTAAGCCTTGGTAATTCTTCTACTAGTTATAAGCTATTTTTTGGGTGGTTTACTTGTTGATTTTAGTGGCTAGAATTTGCTGTTGTAGCAAAATTTTTCTGTACCCATAGGGAAGTTAAAAATGCTTTCTAATAACTCTCATTTACAACTTGGTTCAAATATTGGAGGATTGCCTACTCATTTTTAGTCTAATTTTCCAACATCACATACTTGATTTTGATAGTTTAATTTGTAGCTATTATAACTTATTTATTGCTGATATATTTTTCCATACTACTGCAATTTTGGGACAACGAGGTTTCTTTACTGATTCCCCACTAGTTTTGAGGCTTGTATCTTTGAATATTTTCTTGCTTGGGCATGTCTAACATTGTTTTGTAGCTACGCAAAACTTCGAAACCATTTACCATCTCACAAGACTCTTTTCTGAGCGTCTTTCTCATCTTTGAAATTGACCCATAGGGGTACCCTTCAACATCTTCCCTTCTCCCATTGCAATCCCCCCAGGGTCACCTGGGAATCCTTCCTTGTGAGGGACTTTTCCTTCACTAAAATGAGGGGTACATCTATTGAGGTGACAGTGATAGTTGTTCCCAATTGTGTCTCACTTTCATGGTTTGGGTTGGGATTTTCCCAAACTACAAATTGTGCGATAACATGTCTAAAAAAGTGGTCAAGGTCTGATCTACAGGGTTTGATGTTCTAAGGGTAGTGTTACCCATTATTGTTTGTTGATATGGAATCATTGAGTTGTTTGCACTGAAAACAAAGATTCTTATTTGAGTGATTGAGATCAGTTATAAAAAAAAGGTATCCTTACATTGAAATATCCTATTAAGAATGGTATTGTTAGAAAATGGGATGACAAGGAGGAGATTTGGAATCGCACATTCTAAAATGGGTTTCTTCGAAAGAACATCATGAACATATTATTGAAGCTCGTCTTAATCCCAAGGAAATAATAGGCATGATGTCTTAGATTATGTTTGTGACTTTTACTATTCATTTTATTTTTGAATCAACGACATGATGTCTCAAACCATGTTTGAGAATTTTACGAGTAGAGTGATCACAATAAAAAATTCTCATCAAGCAATGGATTAGACTAATTTTATATTAATTGATATATATAACTATTGGTTATAGGAAAACTACTAAAAATAGAATTTTGGAAGACTTAATTGAAAACCTTGTCCTATAAAATTAAAACCAAAATGGAGAGAGTATCATCCACATACACTTTAATTAATTTCTTCTCAAGTATTATCCATTTTCATCAGTATTAATTTCTACAATATACTGTGAGTCCACAGTGTGAGGAATTTTGTGGTTCTACTCTTGATTTGTGGAAAACTACTATCCATGTTTTGAGCCAAACTTTTAGTGCTTCTAGTCGTGGTAGTAATTTTGACATGTTCAAGAAGGTACATACAAAGAAGGGTGATAGGTTGGCTCAAAGACAATGAAATTATTTTGTGTTCATACATTACAACTGTCATCTTTGAAAAAATTTGATCCATAAACCGTCATGGATATTCCACTGGATAGTTCGTCACAAAAAATCTATTAAAATACTAAATTATATGGTGTAAATGGTACGAGGCTGCCTTGGTACATTGGAACCATCTCTTCTAACATCTGAGCCGAATGGAGAAAGCTCAAAATAAATGTATGTTCGCAAGAAGAATCGTAAGAGGGGTTGGAATGAGCATTGTGTTGTTGTTTGGAAGGAAAAACACATCACTTGGGATGGAAGATATCATCTGGTGACTGGTCTATCTGCTGATATGAAGTTTGGTCCAACAACTCAACTGGTGTCTCATGGAGGTAGAAATAGTGCCATGTTTCCTCACTGATATTTGTTACAAGGAAAATCATTCTATGGCATGGGGTAAACCACAACAGATGGAATGACACGCATAAATCAACTCTAATCTCAAGTATGCTATATAAATGAAATGCTAACATGACAAGATCAAGAGCCTACCTCACCTGGACGTTCGATGAAGACCATCGTTGAGCACACAACTCAAAGCTTTATACCTGCAACTTGTCCTCAACAACCAATATACGCAAGTATATGGTTATAATAAATAATGTTAGAATATAAAATAGCATAATCCATTAACTTTCATGACAAATATGCCCATGGAATAATAATTCAAATATTTGAAAGATATCAATTGGACGAGAAAAGAGTATTTCTATTAAAAATGATAAAAAAAAGTGTATAAGTGACAAACTTCTGTAACGACACACATCGGAACCGAGAAACTAAGTCCCTCCAGATGGGCCTCCACCACTTCAATCCTCCACCAAAGGAAAGCTCATGTAAGGGAGACAATGAGGTTCTCCATCAAATAAGGAAGAGCTTGGGGGATTAACAATGTGTTGAGACTTTCAAGGATAAAGGGATGCAGACTCAGTGTGAAGTGAAATTTCTCCAGAGTATATTTGCTCTCAAAAGTTGAATTCTCTTCTCCACAGCTTGGATATGGCTCAATTTATAGCCTTCAAATGGAACTGACGGTCCGAGTCAGAGCGTTTACAGTATATGGAAGGTCAAGGATCATGGATCTCATGACGTGACATGGAAACCCGGCACGATTTTTAATTTTGAGCACCAAACCCTATGTACGTGGGCTATAGTGGTGCAACCTATGTATATGCATGTTGTCTAACTGGTAGGGCGTATATATGTGGAAAAATTTGATTGTTTGGCTTTGGAATGTACAAAAGGGGACTTCAAGTATGCATAGGGAAATGGAAAGGCCATCTAAGTAAGTTGCATGGGGTGAGGCAAAATTTGCTATAACAGATGCCCCCTAATGTGTGAGGTCAGAGGAGTATATGCGATGGCTGAAATACATTATAATTCCCAGAAGTGGAGTAATGGAGACTCAGCTGGAAGTGCTAGTTTCTCACGAGAATATTACAATCCATAATGACTTTGTACACATGGCTGCCAATTTGAATTACATTGTAGATCCATGTGGAAATATACCAAATAGTTGTTCATGGCCATGAATAGGAAATACAAAGTAGACACATGCCATAGGTTGTCATAGTCACAAACAAGGCCCAGTGAAAACCAGTCTCAAAATCAATTTGAAAATATATGTATACAATGGAGTACAATCTGATCTCCCATGATCACTGAAGTCATATAGGTACTGGTCCAATGAACGATAACAACAACTCTGGAAATTTTCTACTATAAATTGAATGTCTTCTACACTATCCGCCAAAGGTGCAAGTCTACATCATGTGAATAGAGGAGTTGAATTTGAACACAATGAGACTTTGTTTGATTACCGGTCATTAATGTATACTTTTAACAAACACGAGACATCCTACCGATAATGAAAGTGGGTATCAAGGCACCAAGTACATTCTTACAAGTGTGAATAAAGGTGTTGAGGTCAAACACTTGAAGAATCCATCGATAAGGAGACATTGATGCATTCCCAACTGTTGATGGTGGTAGAACCTACCACTAATGAATGCAAGCCTCTAGGTACTCATAGGACTCTAGGCCTCATTTCCAGAATAGATGAGTTGAATTCAATGGAAGGAGACCGTCTGAAAGGAGAGCATTAAGGAATCTCTAATCAGTTAGCATGAGGTACAAAGAAATAGCTTGATTATTTGGAGGAACTTGGATGAAGAGGATGTTCACGAACCAACGACCATGTGCGTCTCCTGCATGCACCATATGAAAGTAGTGCATGAAAGAGACCCTTTGAATAATAGCTAATGAGGAAGATTGTCGACAAAGGTGAGGAAAACACCAATAAGGATAATGGCATCCAAGACACTACACAAATTCCAATGTGTGAATAGATTTATTGCCGTCAAACATAAGGGAAACCCCGTAGTGAATGACCAATGAGGAGAAGTCGACTGTTGGGTTCAAGGTTACCTACCCATAATGAAAGTAGGACCAGGGTGCATGATAGGACTACAACTTCATGTGATTCTGAGACACACTGAGGGTATGGACGACATGCAAAGTCAAGAGTTCTGAGAAATGGCTGACACAAGCTTAGAGACATCCTTTGAACAAGAGCATGAGACATATGGAAAAATCTGACAGCATAGACTTGATGATAAAGCTTCGTGATGCAGGAGGCATCAATGAACTCTCCATAGGAACTGGAAGAGTAACCAGTCGGAGGAGCTCTAAGTAACGAGCTCATCTTCCTAAGGTCATACTAAACCCAAACTTTGGATGACAATGGACTCGAAATTTTGTGCTCTATTCAAAGGCGACACGACTGTTGCCAATATGAGATAATATTATTTTCCCGCCTACCTTTTTTTGTTTTTTCATAGTGTTTCAGGATAAATCCGTAAGTGCGGACACAAACCGATCTCCCTAGATCCACCTGGATCTAGAACAAAACAGGACAGAATAATACTCTTTCCCTAGATATAGACTATCGAATGAACTAAGAGGCAAGGATCATGAACATACCTTATGAACGCTTCCTTATGTCTCTATTGTTCCAAGCTTCGCTCCAATGCTCTTGTGCCGTTCAGATCACAACAGTACAAACCAATCAAAGTGAAGGCAAATCAATATATTCAATAGCTAATCTATACATATGATCAAGGAGTTATGTAATAAAGTGACATCATCTTTATGGGAAAGGGACATATTACTGTATTAAATTGATAGAAAGCGAAACTTACAACCTAAGCCTTGATGTTGTAAATCTCCTTTCGATGGCTCCTAGCTCTGACACACACACTTGCTCATGCATGAAGAAAATCAACCACTTTTGATGACCTTGCCGGTGTCTCTAGCTGCTATAGCATCAGTCCTTCATACAATCTTCTACTAATTCTCCAATCAATCTCTTGCTAGTTTGTTTCCAACCTTTTCCATGAGCATTCCCCTCAATATATAGGAGAGGATAGATTAGTTACTTGGATAGGAATGATCCCAAGATATCAGGAAAATCAGTATTTGACAACCATTCGAATGCCAACTCACCCTTCTAGAAGGATCGAGAATTTATCTTTTTTTCCTTGCTTTAGAAGATGTTCGCACCCTGACAGTTAGGTACAGTGCGAACTTCTCACACCCCAGCTTAATGCAGCCTGCGAGAATCATGCATTCTCGTAGGCAAATATATATGTAGCCTGCGAACTTCCCTTAAAAGTGTGATTTCTGGAAGCAGACAAATGTAAATTTTCTTAGGAAAGTGTTCTAGTGAAGAGCCTGATTTATCCATCATCATTACATCATTATGACAACCAAAATTATGGATAACACATAGGCAAATAAATGCTATGATATTAGAGAGGAAACGAGTGTTGTGAGTAAGAAACTAGCTCCAAACAGTGGAACATACTTATTCTCAATGAAAGGAAGTGCATGCGAGGCATGTAAACTTGGGGGAATGTTTCCTCTTAGGGTACACGGTGTCAAGCTGCAAAGGATATAAACAAGTTTCTGCTTGGCTAGTGATGCAAATCGCTGAGGTAAGAGGCTCATAATGAGAAAGTGGGAACCGACAATAGGCTCAATAATGCAAGCAAGATAATAAAATTCAATTACAACTTAACTCCAAAGAATGTCCTTTTTCATAGATTTAGTCCCCTAGGCCCGAAAAAATATAAAGCAATACCCAAGAGAACTCTTCTAGCCAATGTTGACTAGTGTGTTCCTTTTTCGTAATTAGTCTACGTGGTCCGAAAAAGGGGTAAACTTACTCCAAATAGACATCCTTTCAAATCCATTTAATGAGTGTGAAAGAGACAAGTTCACTTGACAATCTTTTTCACTTTTTAGAGAGTCGGAAAAGAGCTTAACTAAGACTTGGGGGGAGTCCCATAGGTATAGGTCAGAATGCTTGTGAGTAAGAATATGAGGTTCAAACACAAATTCATATTGGAATTATAAGGGACTCTTGGTCTTATGGAATAACTTCTGTATGGGCACCAAATGGCACAAAGGTTCTAACTAGGGCACCCATGTTTGGTAAGCCTCTACCACTTAATAACGACACTTCTAGTGGCACTAAGAAGGTTCTATGTCTATATTAAATGGGTTCATACCTAAGGCATATGGATCACAGTCATAGGACAATGTAAGAATGCAAAATGGAGTGACAACCTATCCTATATGCTGGTGAAATAAAATAGTTGTCGAAGTCACGAACGGGCGATATGATGCTAGATACCACAAAAAATCTTGGATAAAACCACCAAAACCAACTTCCTTCCACTGCACTATTAGTCCACTAGGTAAAAAATTAGCATAAAGTATATAAAGTGGATAAAATGTTTTCTACTAATAGTAAAAATAAACAATTTTACCATACCATTTGAGTTTTTCACCCACATAGTGCATTTTAGACCATTTTTCCCATGATCTTCAAGTGTCAATTACGGGAGCTACGATCAACGGAATTGACAACTGTCTAGACCAAGTAAGTGCTCTTTCCCTCCTCTTCATTTTTAGTGGTTTAAAATTTAAATTTAGTCCTCATTTTTCGAGTATTTGTGGGCGTACCATATAAATTAGGGTGTACACGAGCTATAGTTTATCGGGTCACGTATATGGAGACATGTACGCGAACAAAGAAAAACCTGCCCACGTATATGTGGTCCTACACACAACTATTAACATTATAGCCCGCGTACATGTCCCTAAATAAATTTTTAATGAATTCTAACTCAAAAAATGACTTTCCTTTGGCAGGATGGTGCTTGAATGGAGAGAGAGGGAGCATGAGGAGATAGATGCAACAATGGAAAGGGATGCAGGGGCCCAAATAGCTCTAAAAAGATGTGGCCTTTGTAAATTTTGGGCTCTCAAAGGAATAAGGGCTCAAGTGAGGTTACTTTAGATGCTAGTAAACTTTTGGGATCTGAAGATAGAGGCCTTCAATATCGATGGGAAACCATTGAGGATTGAAGTAGATGAAATTTTTTTATCACAGGATTGTCTCACCAGGGCGAGGTAGTGAATCTCAAAGCTCGAGGGGCTGAGGGTGGTATGAACATAGAGGATTACATTGCCACCCACTGTGTTGCAGGCATAGATAAAGTAGGGAGCCAACTCCCCATCAGGGAAATCGAGAACCCGAGTTTAAAGATCGTTATAATTTGTCTTACATGGATCTTGGGGTCAGCCTCGTTGCACCAGGCACCAAGGCCACTCATGTTTTATGCAATGGAGTGTTTATGACCTATGGTTTATGACTGGTGTACCTCACTACTGGCTAACATGAAGAGCGAGCTGACGGATTGCAAAAAAGGGAGGAAGAGAAACTTCGAGTTTGGATCCATCTTGTGTAGTTTTTTCTTTGAGCAAGTTCTAGGCTTGAGCCCTAGACTATAGATCATTCCACACGGACCTCATGATCCATCCATGTCACGATGGAACGACGTGATGAGGCGGTTAGGAGGTGGTAGGGTGCCAACCCCCTACAATGATGAGTTCTTTTTCTGGTGGCGTTGACAGGTTATAGCCATAGAAGACTACCCTTATGTTGGGATCGACTATAGAGGGGATCTAGATATGCCTTTTCCACCAGGCTTTGCCTACGGTGATATAGGTATGAAATGTTTTTATATATTTCATTTTTTTGTGTTTTTTTTCAAAAAAGAATAGAAAAACGCAAATATTTTTATATGGTATCAAGTATTAACAACATTCTTTGTTACGTAGATGTAGGTCCGTGAGGACCAGATGGATTCCCAAGGCATCGACGAAGGAACCGAGGAGATGAGCACGCGGGAGGAGATGCAGAGAGGGAGATGAAAATGCGGGAGGAGATGTAAAGAGAGTGCTACAAAATGTGCAGGGGAACCTGTCTCGATTGATGCACATGATTCCTATGGTTCAAGTGGAGGATCTGCCAGAGGCTATGCAATGACAGGTGGTGGGTGTGCCTCATGTGTGGGTGTTATCCACATTTTTTGTCATCAGAGGTGATGTCATGATAAGGTCATGATGATGGAAAATCAAGCTCTTCACTAAGAACATTTTCTTGAGAAAAGTTACACTTGTCAGCTTCCAAAAATCATATTTTAAAAATAGTTCGCAGGCTGCATATATACTCTCCTGCGAGAATACTTCATTCTCGCAGGCTGCATTCAGCTGGGGTGAGAACTTCTTGCACTGTACTTATGGTTGGGGTGCGAACATGTTTTTAAGGGAGGAAAATGGATAAGTTCTCGATCCTTCTAGAAGGATGAGTTGGCTTTCGAATGGTTGGCAAAGTGCTGACTTTCCAGATATCTTGGGATCATTTCCTATCCAAGTAACTAATCTATCTTCTCCTATATATTGAGGAGATTGCTCATGGAAAAGGTTAGAAGCAAATTAGCAAGAGATTGATTGGAGAATTAGTGCAATATTGTATGGAGGACTGATGCTACAACAGCAAGAGACAACAACAAGGTCATCATATGTGGTTGATTTTCTTCATGCATGAGAAAGTGTGTGTGTCAGAGCTAGGAGCCATCGAAAGGAGACCTATGACATCAAGGCTCAGGTTGTAAGTTTCACTTTCAATTAATTCAATACAGTAATATGTCCCTTTCCCATAAAGATGATATCACTTTATTACATAATTCCTTGATCATATGTATAGACTAGCCATTGAATATATTAATCTGCCTTTACTTTGATTGGTTCGTACTGTTGTGATCTGAACGGTGCGAGAGCATTGGAGCAAAGCTTGGAACAACAGAGACATAAGGAAAGCGTTCATAAGGTATGTCCACAATCCTAATCTCTTAGTTCATACAATAGGCTAGATCTAGGGAAAGTGTATTATTCTGTCACGTTTTGTTCTAGATCCAGGTGGATCTAGGGAGATTGGTCTGTGTCCGCACTCACGAATTTATCCTGAAACAGTGGGTGCGACTCTTCCGACGTCTTGTAAAAGCCATATTGTACTATCATGATACGCATCTGGCACCATAGGCGTAGATTCCATGGTCATATATCTACCAGCCATATATGTATTTTGAGGGTGTGAGCCCCATTTTGTACTATGACACCATATTTTTTGAAGAGATGAAATATAAGAAACATTGGTTCTCGACTTTACTTATATATGTTACAATGTGTACTTTGATGAATTTGTTTTCTTTACTTTAGTTATGTGACAAATGCCAATCCAAAACATAATTAACATATGCATTAGATACATAATTAGAACTGCTAGGTATGTGATTATAAGTAAGGAAATCAAAGTAATGTTCCAAAAGTCGTACCCGTAGGAATCGTTAAAGTAGAGTAGGGTATCGCACAGGGTAATTGTCGTTTAATTGACATACGACTAACTGGGAGTCCAGGCGAACCTCTAAAGACTAAACACCATGTGAAATGGCATCGCATAAAATCTCTATAATGACGCTATACTCAGCTACATTATTCGTTGATGGCTTCAGACAAACGCCACTTGAAGACACTAGTTGATCCTCGGGTGAGTAAATGACCCAAGCAACATAAGCCATGTTCTGTGTATGACGACTGGCACCATTTGCGAATCCTAAGTAAACTGAAGACTCCATTGACATCTTCCAACCAAGGGAAAACTCTATAAGCAAGTTGATGACACAAAGGAAAATATGTATATACACTAAGATACACTAGTATACAAAGAGTCATGCCCAAGATTGAGGGATCAAGCGTAATATATTTTAAGGTAGAGCCCATTTCTAGGCTCATCCAACATATTCTCTTCATAATACTCTAATTCGTAGGATCCTTTTTCTAAAACATGTTGCACGATATAAAGATTGTGCCATAGGGTTGAACTTGCCTGCCCCCAATAGTTCTTTGGCTTCATCATATAGGAGGACCAAGTCACCCTCAACGTATTTTCGAGGATAGACAGACCTATCATATTGAACCTTAACATGTCATTTATTCACTTTGATAGCCATAGAGGCATCTCGACGCTTCTCATGTAGATTCTCTAGGTGCATGATGCGTTCTTTAAGATTGTATGTGTCAAGTAGGAGCTCAATTTCCATCTTGAGGGAAGTGATTTCACATTCAATTGTAAGGATAAAATCCACACCATGCACTAACTGAAAAGGAGACAAACCGGTGGAAGTCTTAACCGAGGTTTGATATGCCCAAAGCGCAAGGTAAAACATTAGATTCCATTCAGATTTATAGCAAATTTTGCCTCACCCCATTCAACTTGTGTATCTTGTTTGTTGAGGACAAGTTGCAGGTATAAAGCTTTGATTTGCGTGGTCAACGGTGGTCTTCATTGAACATTCAGACGAGGTAGGCTCTTGATATTGTCATGGTAGCATTTCATTTATATAGAATACTTGAGGTTATAGTTGATTTCTACCTGTCATTTTGTCTGTTGTGTTTTACCCCATGCCATAGAGTGATTTTCATCGTAAAAATATTGGGTCATCTCTATCCATCTATCGCTTGGTTCCCCTAGTCTAGAGCACCGTAAAAAATGAAGTGATCTTCTAGGTCGGAGGTATCTCAGGATGTGAATGTGGCTATAGGATAGAAGAATAGAGTTGGAGGGCATCCTGCATGTATATAACCAAGCATATTTGGTTAGGGTCCCAAAAGAAACTACCAAAGCATATGTAGCTCTCTAAAAAGTCAATGGAATTATACTTGGATATCATAGTAAACTAGGAAATGAAAGATGAAGTGCTCCTAAATATCAACCTCTCAGATATAACACCATTGGCAGTTCTTGTTCGATCAATGAATTTGATGGTCAGTGTCAATCCACAATCTATGAAAGCCAACTCTGAACTATCCTAGGGGGATCTGAAGGGAGTGCATCCAGTGGTGAAGTGTGTGATGGGGTTGAACAATGATTCCATCCCTCATAATCATGAAGTGATAGACATAGAAGGCCATGTTCAAATGTAGCCCACCCTGAGGGTTTATCCAAGTGACCAATACAAATTGTATGTAGATATCTTCTTCGATGATTGTGTTCATCCCTTGTCTAGTATGTAACAGGTGGTTGGGTGCATTAAGGGACTATCTAAATGAAGGGACTCGATCCATTGTAATACTAATAAACACTAGGAGATCCGAGACTCTGACATACCAACACCAAGAATGGATTGAAGAAATCATTGATGTAATGGACTTTGATGAGCAATAGGACAAGTATGGATACTGGTCCTGTCCCTTTGTTGTATCAATGAAACTCTAAATGCGGTGTAGGAATGACATGAAACCAAAAAATATCTCAAGCCGAAAGGGTCGAGCTCCAAAATTTGTGAGAATGATGCACTGAGGGAATATCTACTTGCATCTGATGATGCAGTGAAGGAAAATGATTTGTTCTCTCTCAACTAAAGACCAATCAAACTCTAGTAAAATAGGTCCCCAAACCTTAGAACAATATAAAAATGTGGGTCAAACAAGAGTATCCATGAGTGACATCTTGGATAATATGCTTGAAAATACTTCCCAAAACACTGCCTCTCTAAAAGGGACAAGGATCTGTATCCCTTGATGACTTGGTGCTAAATTACATGCCACAGACTAAGAGAGGTCTTGTGAACAATACCCCCAAATAAGTATACCTATTGGTGATCTCAATCTCCTCTCCTCTGAAAAACAAATGGTGATCAAAGAGGATCTTCTTTGATCCATTGAAGATCATGACCTTGGTTTGACCCAGGTTGACCATCAACTGAAGAAGGTCACAAAAGAGGGCTAAGGAATCACATTGTCTCTAAAAACCTTTGAGGGATGAGGTTAAAATGATCACGCCATCTGTGAAAAGAAAGATAAAAATAAATACCTATTGGAGAAGGCACCCATCTCCATCATTTATGTTCTCATGCAAGGACTCCAACTCATCAATGAAGATCCCAAACAATGTGGGCCTTAGGGGGAAACCTTGTTTCACTCCACTGGTACTCCTGATAAAACAGGATATCCCATGTGCTGTGAGTATATGACCAAGGACCAAATCGTATAAGCACATGATAGCGGTGAATAAGGTCTCTAAGTCTCTAGAGAAAATCCTCCTAGGGATGTTACACATCAAATTTCCACACTTGCATGATGTGTCGTACATGGCGCAAACGTCACGTTCTAAGTGTCACAAGTGTCACATGTGGTGCAAACGTCACATAGTAAGTGTCACAAGTGTTGAAAGTGTCGAACCCAAAATTTCGCAAGTGTCGTAACATGCCTCATACATTTTTGGTAAGTTCCATAACTCAATCGACACCATGAAAGCACTTGTCGCAACCCCTAAATCATGTTGGAAGGAAAATCCCCATCATTTGACAGTCAAAACATACTTTTTCACCTAAGACTTTGACCATTTTTTGGAATTTAAGAAGACTGGCACCCCCCTGCCCATGCTTAGGGAGCGTCAGTGCTCCCTGTGCCATGATGCTCTGTTGTCATCTTTAAGGGAGTGCCATTGTTGGTTGGAGAAAATCATGGTGAATCCCACCTTCTTCTAAGGGACAGCTCTGATAGGCTGGGGTTTGTTTGGCTTGTGTCCTACTCCATGGCTCTATCTAAGGAAGAAATCATAACTTATGGAGCCATATCCTCAACCAATTCAAAAAATGCCCAAGGTGGTTAAGCCTCTCAAAGCCTATAAATCGGAGGCATTTCCATGGTGAAAGGGAGGAGAAATCAGTAAAGCATCATTATTTTTATCTTGATTCATTCATGCAAGGGTTGGACGACGATATCTTGGAGAGGTTATTGCAACATCAATTGTGGTCTGTAAGTATCTTCTTATTGGTTCTCATTCAATATATACTTGGCCTATTTCCTTCAAGTTTATGTCATGTTACATTTGCTTGTCTACTATTGCTCTAATATTCGTAGATAGACTTGTGTTATCTAATCAAGTAGAGTAGAAGATAGTTTTCCTTTTGGTGTCCATTGCAGATCTCACTTTGCACCAAGGAGTTTGAAGATTAAGCTCAGGGATTGGAAGTAGCAAGGAAAAACGTCAGAAAAGGTACATAATATCCTCTCTCTCCTTCTCGATTTGATTGTTCTAGATGAGTTTAAAGGTATGTTAGTGTCCACTTGTACTCTTTCTGTCTTGGTATAGGAGTCTAGAAATCCAACAAAAGTTTCACCTATCCGTAAGGGAACATTTCGTAACAAGGGGATGGAATCAAAAGATTTTTGAAATTCCACAAAGAAACAATAAAATTTCAAAGAGTGATTCCGCACCTCCTCAATGATGGCCCAGAGTGTAAAAATGTGATCAATGGTCTAGTACTCAAGTCATATTTAGCTTGTCCTCTAGCTCTAAGTTGCCTCCTCTCAAAATACATAGAGATATTCTCCTCCATGACTTGAGGATATGGAATTGAAATGGCTTATGGAATAAAAAAAGGATGGATATGGATTTATATTTTCCTCTAGGCTAGGCTTTGGATTTGAACCATATTTTCTATTTGTGCTCCTGGAACAATCGAGTCCTCACTACAATGGCTTCATCAGTACTTCAGTATTGGGTAGCTAGTGACCGAATGTTTTCGACGCTCTGCTTTGTTACAGTGATTCCCTTTCTCTTTCTCTCTCTGTTATCAACTATGATAGTATATTTTGAGGTGGGAATGGTGGCCAACCTCACAAATTCTATTATTGTTGTAATTATCCTAAGGTTGATGGATGTTATTGAATTGGAGGGTAACCTGCAAATTATGGATACAAGGTTTAGCACTATGGAGGGCTTGTTAATCAATATTCACAACCAATTCCAAGATCAATAGAAGAGGCTACCCGGGCCCATGGAAATATGCTTGAAAAATATGAACAACTTTCTTTAAGAGGCCAAAGATCTTATCGATGGGCCTAACTAACATAGAGAGAGAGGGTGGTGTCTTTGTTGTTGCTACTTCCTCTACAATCCTAACATTCCCATGCAAATTAGAGCTTGGTTGACCACGTATGATGGCCTCTTTCAAGATATAGAAAGGGACTTTAGAATATATGTAGATACTCAGTAGATTGTGTATGCTGCAATGCCTCAGGTAGACTTGCTTGTTCAACATTTGCTAGAATCTGGATTCATAGGCTTAGGCATTCAATCTGCTCGGTATCAACTGCAAACATGGCTCACCAAACCTCATTTATAGGATCATGTGATCAATGTGTATGGCATGGTGGGTGTTGGAAAGACGTCCTTGCTCCAAGTCATATACACAAAGGAGGTTAGTGACGTCTCTGATGTTGTAATTTGGTTTACAATTTCTTGGAACTTTCAAATTAAAGAGTTGTAGGCTTTTGTTCTCTTGTGTTCCATCATATTGCTTCATGTCTTGCCCCAAATCAAGACCCGGTAAGCTTTAAAGGAATGGTTGCCTCACCTAATATGTCAATTTTCACCAAGATATCACAATAGTGAAGATTCAGGTCGATTTTGGCAGCCAACACGTCCAAGTTGCTTTGCATCTGTAATTTTCCGCCATATTTAAGGTCGACACAATTAATGGCTAGCTTTATCATTTCCTAGAGAGTAGATACCATGACCTAAAGCTATTCCTTACATAGAGAATTGTTTTTGAAACAAGAATGGATTGTCAAGTCCAAGCATTGAAGGAAGTTGATCCACTTTGTTGGAGATATTCTTCCATCTTCCAATAAAAGCATAAACTTTTCCAGTTTTAGATACAGCCAAAGGAACCAGTTCTTTCACCTTACAAAGGCCTGCAGTGAGCAGAGAATGGTCAAGAGGTGCCACTCTAGGCGGAGACCGAGTTCAACCTTAGTGTGTTCAACTTTATTAGATGGATCATATTAAATATGTTGATATGAATTAAAGTGTTAAAGATTTGCAAATTGTTAAAAAATTTATGCCGGCAAGTAAAGCAAACAATATGAGGTTAATTAAAAAAGGAACCAATTTTTTTGAAAAAAAAAGAAAAAAAACACATTTAAAAAAAAATTGCATTCAGTAAATTTTAGT
>ML803178.1:168215-189793 GCA_009831015.1 Picea engelmannii
TTTTTCTTTTTTTAATTACAAAGCTCAAATTTAAAAGATTTTCTTTTTTAAATTACAAAACTTGAGGAAAAAAACAAAATTAAAAAAAAAAATTAATAAAAACCTAAAACACAAAACTTAAACAAATAATTAAAAAATAAACTTAAAAAACTCAAATTTAAAAGATTTTTTTTTTTAATTACAAAACTTGAGGAAAAAACAAAATTTAATAATTGTTTTTAATAAAAACCTAAAACACAAAACTTAAACAAGGAATTAAAAAATAAACTAAACTAAATAAAACTCTAATCTAAATAATAATAATAAAAAACATTTAAATTATTTAAAATTTGAATTGAAAACCGAGGTGGGGAATGGGGAGGACAATGTCCGACATCACCCCTACCCCTTTCTGTTGGTTTTGAAAATTTGTACAGGAGCCAAAACACATTAGAGCCCTTGAAAATATGAGTCATCATAATAAGATTAATAGTTGCATGGGAGCATATCTCAAATATAAGTCATTGGAGGATAATTAAAAGTAGCATATGAAAATATGGTAAGCATGCACGACTATTGTTAATAGTAGCCCAAGTTCCAACCCCATAAAGTCCACACGACTTAACACTTGTGGTACTCATTATTAGTCCATGTCGTAGGCATAGAGGGATTATAGTGATCGATAAATCGTTGACTTCATATTAGTCTGTCCTTTGACCACAAATATTTCCATATTATCTATTGTTGGAACCAGGGAACTGAAAAAATCAATTTTTATATAAAATTAAGTACCATATTTGTCATGATCTGATTGGACAATAGATTGGAGGTCTTATTGACGACTTCACTATTCCCAATGTTATATATGTGGGCATATCCAAAGTATTTGATTGTATATGGTCTTTTTGAATCATATATTTTGTTATGCATTCGTCAAAGGTGGATGAATGATAGCATTAATTCGAATGTTTGGTTTAGCATTTTATGCTTGGTAAATTTATGGCAATGTTTGATATGGTGGCATATCCAAAGTTTGGTCTTCCAATACATTCTTTGGTGTTCGAACTATTGTTACAAAAAATATAATAATTTTTTTGGGATACATCAGAGACCTGCCACAATGAATTTTTTTCTTAAATGTTTCCAGAGCATTTATGACAGACTTAAATGTTTACCTAACAGGCTTGGTAGTGTTGAATGGTTACTTAACAGGCTTGTTACAAGACATTTTATTCCGTTTTTAAAATTTATATGCTTTAGCGACATTGCTGGTTCACTGGTCCATGCTTGTTTTTTGCATGGCCACTGATTTCTTATTTGCATGTTGTTGTTGTTCTTACTTGCCTGTTCGTGTTGTTGCAGTTTGCAAGTTTGGGTTTCTACAATCGCGATTGGAACAACATCAGAATATGTCGGAAGAACCACAGTTTTGTTGACAGCTTGTCGTCGACGTTTCGGATCCATAACAGGATCCATCATCAGGACAAAAAAGTCTGAGAAAAAATGTAAGAGAAGAGCCTTTATTAAATAGTGATTAGGCGAGTGAGAAAACTACCGTTAGTTGAGTGAAACCCTCGTTTTTAGGAGAATTTTTCTCAAGAGATGATAAATAGTGATTTAATTAAGATTTTAGAAAAAATATATATTAATTTTATGTTAATTAAGGGCTAAATTAAGGTTTAATTAATGATGTAAACCCTAGTTTTTGAGGAAGTTCAATCATCTTAAGTTAATTTACTAAGTAATGTTAGGTTTGTCAATATAAAGGTAATGTTAATTATAGGTTAATAATATTAATCTAATTATAGGCTAATTTTATGTTCATATTATTAATATTAAATTATTTTATGTTTCAAAAAAGAGGGGCTAAATTTAACTATATGGTATTAATCAAATTAATATTAATATATGTTAATTATGGGTTAAAATAAGGTTAATAGGGTAAATATATTATTAATGCTTTTATGTTCAAAAAAGGGGGTAAATTTAGGGTTGACTCTATGGTAAACCATATTAATATAGGTTAATTAAAGGTCAAAATAAGGTTAACAAAAAAAAGGGGTAGGCATTAATACTATTATTAACCTAGAATATTATATGCAGGAAACGCGTTGGTCTTAGAATCAGTTTAAAAGTAAAAAAGGGGGATAATAATGTTATTAAAGTAAGTCACGGGGGTTATAAGGTTAAAAAAGGGGGGGGTGGCATTAATACTATTAATAATATTAATCTTCTTGTTAACTATAGGTTTTATTATACGTAGGAGTCACTTAGGTTGGCATTAGAATTAGTTAAGTTTTTCATTGGTATTAAGTTGGTTAAGGTTATGTTAGTATAATAGTAAAAGGTAATAAAGGTCGGTTTAGAAGATAGGGTTAAGCCAAGAAAAGGTTGTAAGTACTAGAGTTAAGAGTGTAAGATTAATAATGTTTTCTTTTCCGAATGAGTGGGATCCAACTATCACTAATCTCTAGGCCATTGTCCCTATTAAGGTTATCGAGATTTTTGATGATTTCGATAGCCTCTCTAATTCGTCTTCTAAGGAGATGGTCTTCTTTAGCTAAATTTTGGTGTCTTCTAGGCGTATGTGATGCTTAGTTTTGAGAGAGTGTTCTGCTAGTGCTGAGGTGCGAGCTCGTTCATTCTTGATGTCATCACTATGCTCTTTAATCCTCGTGTTGAAAGAGTGGCCTGTTTCTCCAATGTAGCATTTTCCACACGAGCAATCTATTCTGTACACTCCTTTGAAATTGTGTAACCAGAGGCAGGTAACATAAACTGTATGGGTGGATAAAACAACATATTATCACTACAAAAGTTTTTATTTCAAAGTTTGATGAGCTACATGTGGGTCTGGTAATCGACTTGACAGAAAGCTGTGTTCTTTGTCAAAGTTTGTTCAGTTTCCTCTGGATGTAGTTGCAGACTCCACATATTTGGCATCACCTCCGAACATTCCAGACCTTTCTGTGGGCAGCCATACCTCCACCGCTATGAGGAAAGATATATTCTTATGCCATCTGCAACATTTGATACACTTGCCAGACCTGTGTTGGTGCGTTCTGCAGCATTTGATGCACTTGCCACACTTGTGTTGCCCAAAGAAGTTATGTACCTCAACAGATTTTCATTTTGCAGCTGGGTTGGACATTTCTTCCAATTTACTATAATAAATCAAAGAAGTTCAACATGCAAATCTTCAGGCAGTCTTTTCAACCAAACAGATGATAAAATAAAGGGAGAAAACTAGTGAATACATACTTGAATTTGTTTCCTCTACCATAGATATCATGACATAAAACGACTCCGTCCACTCTGAAATCAGCCTAAATCACATTTCTAAGTTGTCTCGGATGTCAAGGGTCAGGAACATTGCAAGGAAAACACCTTAAACCCCAACTTTTCAACGGCAGAGGGAAATTAATACTTGGCAAAGAATGGAATGTTGAATAAGCAACCATTGCAAGAAGGCCATATCGGGAAGAGACAAGGTATTCAAAAAACTGGGATAGATGTAGTTGGCAGCACCGATTAAGTACAAAACCCAAAATTGATATTCAACTCATTTTTTACGAATAAAGAGTTTGAATGTCAAGAAAACTGTCAAGAAGCTTCATCAATGTACATATTTTTTATGGGTCGGTGGAAGGAGAAATTGCAATCGCTGTGGAAAATAGCCTCAACTGTATTTTGTAACCCATCTTATTTGAATATAGAATAATTTCAGTTTATTTTTTAATAGTATTTTCCAATTTCTGGTATTTGTTTTAATTTTATTTTGTACCTTCTTCCCTTGGGTCGTTAAACATGGACGACAAGATTTTATTTCTGTTTCCCACTACTTCAATCTAAATAATTCTTCCTCTGTTCTTTATTTACATTTTACATTTAAGAATAATTTTTCATAAGCCATACTTATGTGGTGTTGACCCTGTATTAAAGAAAGAAATTGGAGGACCCGTCCTGCTTCCATTCTTCGGGTTCTGTAAATAGAATGAATTAATGAGTTACAAGAAGGTGTCTCAAGTGTTGACACAATGTTCCTATTCAATATGTTGGATGTATTGCAGCTTCCTCTATTTGATAATATCCATGCATATATACTAATATCAGTACTATTGGAATAAATACAAAAAAATTCCTCTTCGACAAATCTTAGGCAATTATGTTTCGGTTTGCAGTATTAAACAACTATGTTCCCTATTCTGTCATATACATCTTGAAGCCAAAGAACTTCCGTGGTCTACAATTTATGCTTTAACTGCTCGTAACTGACCAGACGCTCGAAAAGCTTGGCATTAATAAAGGAACGACTGAAGCTGTCTGAATTACTTAAGTCACACCAACTTTTGATTACATTTAATTTAATTTAGATATTGATGTTTATGGAGAGCCGACGTTTGCTCATGTCATTGCAAGGAATATAAGATGAATAGATGATCAGGAGTGTATCTTGTTGAGACCACAATGCAAATTCATGTTTCTTGTTGCACTATGTACATCTTGCAGTCAAAATTTTTGTGGTTTCAACGAAATTTGCGAACTGAAGAGCATCCTGCAAATTGGCAGATCAATTGCATTTGAAACATAAACAATCCATTAATATATATTAGTATGAATACTATTAAGATAAATATGAAAACTTTCTCGATTAATACATACTAGTATGAATACTATTGAAATAGATATCAAACCTTTCTCTTGGCCAATACTTAGCCAGTTATCTGGCCACCAGGCCCCGGGTTCGCAGTACCCAACATCTATGTCCCCTTTTCTGTCATATACATCTTGCAGCCAAAGAAATTTAGTGATATGCAGTTTATGCTTTTACTAGTGAGAACCCAGCAGGGGCTCGAAAACATTGCCATTAATAAACGGAAAAAAAAAAAATGTTTTTTCGACTGTCAGATACTTATCCCTTTTCCCCTTTTGCTTTTCCCGTCCATTATGGATTTCTGGTTTTATACTTAGTTGTCTTTCTATGATGGGCGGTTGCAGGTCTCACAGGCTGACATATCTTCATATCCATATGTATCTTCACATGACGAATCTGATCGACCGCTACTCCTTTCCATACCTAGGCAATTTTATGGCCGCAGTTGCCGGGTCGGTGCATACGAACTGGCCTTTTCTTCTTCCCGCTCGTTATTGCTTTTTGGATATATACTTAGTGTCCTTTCTATGGTATCCGGTTCCAGAGTTGGTGGGCTGACATGTCTTCATATCCATCTATATCCTCACACGATGGATCCGACCGACCGCAATTCCTTTCCATACTTAGCCAATTTTATGGTCGCTGCTGCAAGGTCGGTGCTTGTGAACCCAGTTGTTTATTGTTCCGTTATATACATATTGCACTCAAAACATCTGTGATCTACAATTCCACCGTAGGTTCCTTATATACATTAACTTTGTTCAAAGTATCTGTTGCTTCTTTCCATCCCCAACAATTTCGCGTCCTTCCTGATATACATAAACAATGATCTTACTAGTGACAAGTGGACATAGTGGTATGAAAGATACTTATGTGATCTGCAATTTATACCTTAACTGATTAGAACTTAGCAGGGGTTCAAAAGCATTTGCATTAATAATCAAACACTAGATGTTCTTCTGCGAGATACTTAGTTCTTTTTCCCTTGTCTTCTTCCCATGTATTATTGCTTTCTAGTTATATACTTAGTCATGTTTCTATGATCGCGGGTTCCAACGTTGGCTTGTTGACATATCTTCATCTCCATCTATATCCTTGCATGGCGAATTGGACCGCCTGCTGTTCCTTTTCATACTTAGTGAATTTTATACCCGCGATTGACGAGTTGGCGCAATTGAACTTTGTTGTTTCTTGTTCCATCATATACATCTACCACTCAAAATTTCCGTGATCTAATTCCACTGCGAACTCCTCCGTCCTTTTTCCCTTTTTTTCTTCTCATGTATTATGGGACTATAAAGTATGGACATGATATTTTATAGATCATGTACAGATTTCACATTCCATACCTAGCGACATTTTGGATCGTGGGTTCTCAGGCGGGTGGGCTCAAAATTGGGCCTCCATTGGTCCATGCCCTACAAATAGCACCCATAATTCCACGATATACAAATTGACAAGAGGACCTGCGGACTGGCTAACTCAACATTGAATTTCTATTGTTCTGTGTCCTCCAAACAACGCTCCTAGTTCTGCGATATACAAATTGACACACAAACTGCAGGGCTGGCGGGGTGGAGATTGCCATTGTTTACGGATGCTAATCCCTATGAAGTATCTAATAGTATCTAAAAAAATATTTTCAATACTAAATTAGCTCTTAGTAGTGAAAACTGGACACAGAGGTATGAAACATTTGGCATCGCACCCTCTGTAATATACAAATTGACTACTGGATTTCGACATCGTCCACTCTTCTGTGTTACAGATTATGCATTCAAATGTTCGAAGTGATACAATTTGAACGTTGGGGCCTCGCATCTTTTGCAGACACCTTGTCAGCCTGTTTTGGATCCTCCTATTGCCAGGTTCACGAAATGTGCAACTCCAGTGTTGGCGGGTTGACATATATTTATCTCCATCTATATAATCACACAATGAATCCGACTGATCGTTGTTGCTTTCCATACTTGGCCTATTTTATGGCCACAGTGGTCGGGTTGGCGCCAATTTCATCTCCATCTATATCCTCGCATGGCGAATTGGACCGCCCACTGTTCCTTTTCATACTTGGTGAATTTTATGCCCACGGTTTCCGAGTTGGCGCAATTGAACTATGTTCCTTTTTGTTCCGTTATATACATCTTCCACTCAAAATTTCTGTGATCTACAATTCCACTATGAACTACTCCGTCCTTTTTCCCTTTTTTTCTTCCCGTGTATTATGAGACTATAAATTATGGACATGATATTTTATAGAGCATGTATGAATTCTGCATTCCATACCTAGCAACATTTTGGATCGCGGGTTCTTCTGCGGGCGGGCTCAAAATTGGGCCTCCATTGTTCGATGCCCTACAAATAGCACCCAGAATTCCACGATATACAAATTGACAAGAGGACCTACGGATTGGCTGACTCAGCATTGCACTTCTATTGTTTTGTGTCCTCCAAACAACGCTTCTAGTTCCACGATATACAAATTGACACACGTAATGCAGGGATGGTGGGGTGGAGATTGCCATTGTTTACGGATGCTAATCCCTATGAAGTATCTAACAGTATCTAAAAAAATATTTTCAATACAAAATTAACTCTTAGTAGTGACAACTGGACACAGAGGTACAAAACAACTGGCATCGCACCCTCCGCAATATACAAATTGACTACTGGATTCTGACATCGTCCGCTCTTCTGTATTACAAATTATGCATTCAAATGTTTAGAGCAATACAATTTGAACATCGGGGACTTGTGTCTTCTGCAAACACGTTGTCAGCTTGTTTTGGATCCTCCTGTTGTTGGGTTCACGAAATGTGAAACTCTTGGATACTGTTTCGGGTTGGCATCAAGCTTCATTGTACCATGGTTCACAAATGTTTCAAAGTATCTGGCACTACCTCAGTTGGAATCTGACCCTCCGCAATATACAAATTGACTACCAGGTTCACATCTTGTGATCAAAATTTCGGTGATCTACAATTCCACCGCGGACTCCTTTGTCCTTTTTCCCTTTTCTTCTTCCCCTATATTATGGTTCTCTGGTTATATACTTAGTCGTGTTTCTATGATCATGATTTCCAGCATTGGCGGGCTGACATCTTTATCTCCATCTATATAATCACATGACGAATTCGACCGACCACTATTGCTTTCCATACTTGACTGATTTTATGGCCACGGTTGTCGGGTTGGTAGTTTTGAACTCTACTTCTTCTTGTTCTGTGATGTACATCTTGCATTCAAAACTTTCGTGATCTACAATTATACCACAGACTCCTCAAACTCGCAAGCTTCACTATACCACGGTTCATAAATGTTCTTCCTAATATACATTGGTTATGCTCTTACTAGTGACTCTTACAAGTGACAACTGCACACAGTAATATGAAATAGTTCGCATCCAACCCTTCACAATATGGAAATTGACTACCGGGTTCCAACATCGTCCCCTCTTCCATGCTACAGATTATGCATTCAAATGTTTCAAACGATACAATTTGACCTTCAGGGCCTCACGTGTTCTGGGGAGACCTTGTGACCCTATTTTGGATCCTCTTGTTCACGGGTTCACGAAATCTCCAATTCTTAGTCAGTGTTTCGGGTTGGCGCATTCAAACTTTGTTGCTTCTTGTTCTGTGATATACATATTGCACTCAAAATTTCTTTGATTTACAATTCCACCACGGACTCATTGGTCCTTTTTCCCTTTTCTTTTTCCCTTGTATTATCGCTTTGTGGTTATATACTTACTCACCTTTCTATGATCGCGGGTTCTAGTGTTGTCAGGTTGACATATCTTTATATCCATCTATATAATCACACCAAGAATCCGACCAACCGATGTTGCTTTCCATACTTGGCCAATTTTATGGCCACGGTTGGCGGGTTGGCGGTTTCAAACTCTGCTTCTTGTTGCGTCGTGTACATCTTTCACTTAAAACTTTCGTGATCTACAATTCTAGTGTGGGTTCGTCGAACTCACAAGCTTCACTCTACCATGGCTAACAAATGTTTCAAAGTATCTCTCGCTGCCTTCCATCCCCACTAACTTCCTGTCCTTCCTGATATACATTAGTTATGTTCTTACTAGTCATATACAAATTGCCCTCTGGGCTGTCCTACCATACCCTCTTCGTTGTTACACGTATTGCACTCAAAAATTTCTGAGACATACAATTTGACCCTCAGTACCTCACCTTCAACGGTTGTACCTTGAAACCCTATTTTGTATTTGTTTTTTCCTGTGCCCGCGACCTCCGTACTTTCTTACTATGCAATTAGAAACCTTTCATGCTAACAACTGACCATGCAGGAACCATCAACATTGTCATTAATGGGCGAAACACTGGAGGAGATCTCCCATTATTACGCATTAAACCAAGATGTGCAGAGAGTTATTTTGTCCCTTCTGATTGTTCATCTCGAAGACTTGTCGTTGTGTTGGCCCGCTCAAGAAATCTACAATGCTTAATCGCTCATTGCAATATTTTCCATGTTCACATTTCTATGTATGCAATTACTAGTGTTTAATGTTAACAACACATCATGCAACAGCCGTCCAAATTGTCATTAATCAACAAAAGTCTCGAGGACATATCCCATTCACACACTTTGGACCAAGATTTGCACAGGGTTATATAATCCCTTCCAACTTTTCATTTCATTCATCGTCTGGAGAAAACAAACATTCTTGTAGACTTATGGTGGCAAGTCGACAACAGTTTTGTGGAGATACAGTAAATATGTTCGCACATGAGGACCAGAACTTCCAGTGGTCCAGGGAATAGTTTTACTATTCATCCCATTCCGCCCAGAACGCAGTGATTTGGACCTATGGAATCGCTCATGCAGGCTGCGTCCCTGAGGTTTTTGACTGTAAGGAGGTGGTCTCTTGGTGCACCGAAAAATATATTCCAGGCCAAAGAATTATTCCATTGCGCGACCATTCTCCTATTTCTTTGTTACCTCAAGTCTTCCGCGAGATGCTAAAATTGTCGTAGCCAACATTGACGCTCAGAGGACAAGATTGCAAACAGTTTCTAGAAAAACATGATAACAGGTTGGAAATTTTAGCCGACTTCCTTGAAGACCCAACAACAGTTCCTGAAGATATCACAAGGTTGCAGGTAAGTTACTTTAGAAATCCATTCTGGGAAATTGCTTGGTTGTTTACAAGAATAATGGGACAATCATCCACGACAAGATTTTCCCATTTAATTATTTATATTTTGTATTTCACAGTCAAGGACCAATACATTTTTTACTGGGGGAAGCTAATTTCCATTGATCTCTGTTCCCAGTTGTCATGATTCAAAGAATCGAATAAATTTTATATGTCATCCTACTTGATTTTTGCAATTGTGCATTGCTTCCCGTTTCCAAAACTTTGTCTTTCCAATAAAATAAACTGTGGATTCGACCCAATAACATTCTGGTACGAGGCCCTGTGGAGGCACAAGGCCTCCCATTGTTTTTATGAAGATTTTAATGGCTTTGTCTTAGTTTTCAAAGATTTATTGCTAGGCAAGGATGCCCCATGGATGTCTGGCCAGGCAACCAAGTTTTTGAGCAGTAAGCACACACTTGAGAAAAAGGAAAATCACAGTGTCCTCATGGTCTTTGTCTCTAAAGGAAATCCTGCTTTCCTTCCATGCCACATCACAGACAAGATGTTTGTTTCAGAAATAGTAAGGCAATACAACCACTAGTTGCATTTTTTCCATGACAAGAAAAAAAAAAACAATTCATTCCTTTGCCCTAGAAAGTCGGAGACTTCGTGTGAAGAAACATCAACAAGATTGACGAGTTTGCCACCCATTTCAAGAAATTGAACCTAACATATGATGAAAGCATAAAAGGGTTCGACCCTAATGGGATTTTTCGAGAACATTTACTGGTGGTTGGCTTTAACACCTCTTTTATCCATAGACACCTAACCCAAGACAGGGACAGTGTCGACACCAATCCTGCTTCTGCCAATTGCGATGCAGAGACATTGGAAAGCGTGACTGAATTGTACAGACAACATGGAAAATTATCCGATGAGAAGAGTAACCAGTCCCCCGCCAGCACTCCCAAGAGCATGACATCACGGAGCATCGCTTTGACGGTCCACCCCAGTAAGAAAGAAACCTAGAAATCTTCGAACGGAGGAGGAGATAAGGACCCTCCTTGCATAAATATTGATAGTTCTAACAAAAGTCCACTAACGAATAAGAGAAAAAACAATGTAGGGAAGGCGAAGGAATCCGAAATTGAAAGTGGAAATATGCATCTTGAAATTGAAACTGAGCACATGCAGAAAATTGGGTCATCCGTAGTGGAAATATCTGCGACCGACTTTTTTGATGAAGATGAATCCTTTGTATTCCAGAGCGTTGTTTTTGACAGCCAATCTAAAATTATGGTCATTGAAAAGAGAGATGTAACAAACAAGAAAGGCAAATCTCGCACATAGATTAAATTTAGGGAAATGCGGTCGTCCCAAATCTCCTCATTTCACTAGGTAACCGGTGAAATTCTTATTGATTCCATTGGAGGAATTGATACGAAAAATGCCAATCTGAAAGACTACCTCAACGAATTTGAGCAAGCTTTCATTGCAACCCTAGAATTTTCCAGTCCTTTGGAAAAAATCATGCATGCTACCACTGCAACCAAGATGAAAGTATCCTCTACCATCCTTGCATGCTCTAGAGTCCTTGTAGAGAATAACATCAACAAAAGAATGCAGCTAGTTACTGAATCCTGGGAAACATCACAAAATTTAGTTTCCTTCGGAAAAAAGGCCAATGATTTCCTGCAACATTTGGAGGCAAATTTAAAAAATGATCAGCGTTTTTGTGAATAGGGGCTGGCCCATTTTTCCAACTATGTCATCAACACATCGGAACTGAAAAGAAGACAAGACAAACTCCCCTCCCCAAAGCGGACCAAAAAATTAAAAGAATACTGGCAAAAGAATGTTAACAACCTGGAGCTCATTGTCAAATCATGTAAACAAGTCATATCAGAAAAGGAAGATTTATTCACAAGCCTGCTCCAAATGGACTTAGCCGGAACTACCAACGAGGTTCAAGACCCAAACTTAATTCTCAAATCCTTGTCAATCACCAAAGAAGCCTTCCAGGAACAAGTTGATATTTTAAAGGGGTTGTCTTTCGAAAAGTTTTACGGCATACTTGAACATCATCTAGATAAGCATGAGCGCTGGGTACTGGACTATGCGACACACATTGAATAAATTGAATAGAGTCTGCATAGTATTTCAATGGATCTAAGGAAATTAGAAAATGAACTTTACGACATAGAAATTCGGGATGAAATCAACACAGCCCCCATGAAAATCTACATCGAATAATAATTCCAACATCGAATGGACAACCTCGTCCAGGAAGGGCAACAACCGGTCGACATGACTCCACTGACCATCGACGACAGCAACAAAAACGCATCAGCTTCATAGTAAGTCTATATTGGCATCTTGTTTTCTTTATCAATCTAGTTTAAGTCTATGTTGTCATCTTGTTTTCTTTATCAATCCACTTATGACCTGTTTAAATAGAAAACTGCAACCAAAGACTCATAACTTCCAATTTCTTCTTTTCAGGTCTTCCTCTCTACTGTCGCACACTTCTTCTTTCAACGTTCCTAATTCTTGTACTTATTTCTTTTTATGGTCCGCGAGAGCCCCAATCCCAGTCTATATGACAAACACATTTAAATTTACAGAAAGATGTAACATACATTATTAATTTTTGATAAATTCCAAAGAAAACTGATTCGGCAATGCCTTGATTGTATACTAAATTTTGGGTTTCCACGAACCTTTCTTGTTTGTTCCAAAGAAAAGTAATTTGGATCTGCTACATTTCTTGTGTCCTACTGCATGCTATTTTTTTTGTCTTGAATGAAATTGTAACTATTTTATTGTATGCTAACTTTTTGGGTGTCCAAGAGCCTATACTTTGATAGATTTCGATTTCTCTTGTGTCCAGAAGCCTTTGCTTTCAAGCAAACTAATTCGGGAATGCTAATTTTTTTGTGTTTTTCTCTACGAACCTATGTAACAAACGTTATTACTATTCTATTGTATGCTTTTAAATGTTGATGTAATTTCCAGAGATATGTAACAAAAATTATTTATTTTTGATAAATTTCTATAGTCCGCAAGTCCGCTTATCAATTTGTATATTGCGGAACTATCGATGCTATTTGTAGGCAACAAAACAACAGAGGCCCAATTTTGAGCCCGCCAGCCCGAGAACCTGCGATCCAAAAACTAGTTAAGTATGGAGGCCTGCTATATTTTTTGTCTCCTATTCTATGCTAAATTTTTTGTGTTGCACAACGTTGTTACTATTCTATTGTATGCTAACTTTTTGGGCGTCCACGATCCTATACTTTGATAAATTTTGATTTTTATTTGTCCAGAACCCTTTGTTTTAAAGAAAACTAGTTTGGGAATGCTAATTTTTTTGTGTTTTCCTCCACGAAACTATGTAACAGACATTATTACTATTCTATTGTATGCTTTTAAATGTTCATGTAATTTCCAGAGATATGTAACAGACATTATTTATTTTATGACAAGTTTCTATAGTCCGCAAGTCCGCTTGTCAATTTGTATATCGCGGAACTCTCGGTGCTATTTATAGGACACGGAACAACAGAGGCCCATTTTTGAGCCCGCCAGCCCGAGAACTCGCAATCCAAAAACTGGCTAAGTATGGACTGAGGGCTTTGTGCATGCTCTATAAAATTTCATCCCCATACTTTATAAAAGTGCATATTTCGTATGTATAAAACTAAATATCTACTTTCTAAAATTTGATAAATTTCAATTTCTTTTGTTTCCAGGATCTCTTGTTTTAAAGAAAGCTAATTCGAGAATGCTAATTTCTTTGTGTTTTTCTCTATGAACCTATGTAACAGACGTTACTATTATTTTTGTGTTTCTCTCCACAAATGTATGTAAAACGCATGCAAAGAAAACTAATTCAGAAATGCTATATTATTTTTGTCCAAGAAAAGCCTTAGTTTTAAAGCAAACTAATTCGGGAATGCTAATTTTTTTGTGTTTTTCTCCACAAACCTATGTAATAGACGTTATTACTATTCTATTGTATGCTTTTAAATGTTCATGTAATTTTTAAAGATATGTAACAAACATTATCAATTTCTGGTAAATTTCTATAGTTCGCAACTTTGCGTGTCATTTTGTATATCACGGAACTGTCTGTGCTATTTGTAGGGCACAAAACATCAGAGGCCCAATTTTGAGCCCACCAGCCTGAGAACCCGCGATCCAAAAACTGGCTAAATATTCAATGAGGGCTCCGTGCATGCTCTATAAAATCTCATCCCCATACTTTATAAAAGTACAAATTTTGTATGTATAAAACTAAATATCTACTTTATAAAAGTATATATTTTGTATGTATAATTTATGTTGTCGAGGAACCTGTTATTTGATAAATTTCAATTCGGGAATGCTAATATTTTTGTGTTTTTCTCCATGAACCTATGTAACAGTCGTTATTACTATTCTATTGTACGCTTTTAAATGTTCATGTAATTTCCAGAGATATGTAACATGCATTATTAATTTCTGATAAATTTCTATAGTCCGCAACTCCACTTTTCAATTTATGTATCGTGGAACTGTCGGTGCTATTTGTAGGGCACGGAACATTAGAGGCCCAATTTTGAACCCTCTAGCCCGAGAACCTGCGATCCAAAAACTGTCTAAGTATGGAATGAGGGCAATCTCATCCCCATACTTTATAAAAGTACATATTTCATATGTATAAAACTAAATATCTACTTTATAAAATTACATTTTTGGTATGTATAATTTATGCTGTCCAGGAACCTATAATTTCATAAATTTCAATTTCTTTTTTGTCCAGGAGCCCTTGTTTTAAAGATAACTAATTCGGTAATGCTAAATTTTTTGTGTCTAACAACCTTTGAAATGTTGATAATTTGTTATATTTTTCAGGAAGAACTAATTCGGGAATACTATGTTCTGCATGCAAACCACATGTATTTCAACTTTCTAGCCACATGTCTCTACTAGGTCGCATTTACTCCCATCCCAACCTGGCAGGGACTACACTGCCATGCAACACTTGTTAGCATGTAATACACAATAGTAGCATTAATATTCGTGGTACTCATGATAGCATTAATACTTGTGGTACTCATGATTATGTCCATAGTAGCATTAATACTTATGGTACTCATGATTATTGCATGTAATACACAATAAAGTTAATTTGTGTCATAATGATAAGGATGTTCAATAAATTTTACAATTTTACATGTTTTAAGATTATTCTTCTTAATAACGTTAAATTAATTTCAGAATTCCACATGTTAAAACATTGTATAATGTGTGAACAATGGAAAGACATGATTGTAAAATTTTGATATTTGAATTTGGTGAAGGATGAGAAGGATATGGACCTGATTGTTGTGTTCATCATAAGTAACAATGGTCCATTCAAGACATGATATTAACGATGGAGATTGGATGTACAAAGGGTAACAAACCTTAAAGAGCAGGTGCAAACTTGTTTAAAAGGATGGAATTCACAAAACATAACCAAAGGTAAACGTTTGTAACAAGTTGTTCTATTTTTTTTTGAAAGGATCTTTGAGAGAAGCATATTGTGTGTTTGTAAGTATTATTGGCTATATTTTCAAGGTAAAATGGACAAACCTCTTCTGCAAATACAACAAACACATTGTTGATTACATGTTGTAGAAGCTCCCCGAATTGCCCTAGTTGTGATAGAGGCGGTCTCCACACTGTTGAGAAGCAATGTTACAATCTTATGCTTGTATGGTTCGGTAAACACTCAATGTTATATTGTTTGTATTTGATATATTGATGTAATCCATAGAATAGCTCTTTAGTGTCTATTCTTTCATATATGTGATTTTGCAATTGGTATGTAGGGTGTAGAAGAAGACACCCATTAGCTGGAGACACCAAGAGGGAACAATTTTGCAAAATGCTATGACAAATTTATAAAACATATCATATATAAAATAAATATGCTATTGTAAACCCTACCTCCTTTCTATTGCTGGAATTCCACTTTTGAAACTTGATTTTGCTTCAAATCTCCAACAAAGTCCACGTCTCACATTCTTGAATATGTGGGATTGTCATCAATATAGATTTTCATATTTAATATGACCTGGACAGTTATTCATATTTATATATTTAATATGACCTCTTAAAGAATAACCTCTTAAGTCCCTTTATATTAACACTTTTAATATTTTTGGGATGTGGGCAATCCCTTATTGCTTTGATTTTCTCCAAGTCCACACGTACACCATCATGACTAACAATATGTCCCAAATATTCAAATTTAGAGAAAAAAAAGACACATTTGGACATCTTGAGAAATAGTTGATACAAGCAATTATAAGACCTAATCCACATGAGTGACATGGGTGTGCCAAGTTTCATTGTAGATCAAGATGTCATAAAAAAACGAGGACAAAATGACATATAAAGGGTTGAAAGATGTTGTTCATGAGACTCTGGAAATTGGAAGGTGCATCGCAAAGGCCAAAGGGCATCACCAAGAAATTGTAGTGGTTTTCATGAGTGAAAAGAGAAATTTTGGGAATGTATGTAGCCTTCATGAAAATTTGGTGATAGTTAGAATGGACATCAAATTTGGTGAAGAATTGAGCACCTTTGAGATCATCCAAGAGGTCATCAATGATGGGAATGAAAAAATTATCCTTGGCTGTGATTTTTTTGAGAGCTTGAAAGTCACGACACATGTTCCAAGTTCCTTCTTTCTTGAGGACCATGAAAACTAGTGACGAATAAGCACTGGTACTAGAACAGATGACACCAACAACTAGGAACTCTTGAACTACTTTTTTATTTCACTTTTTTGGGAAAATGGATGGCGATAAGGGCATACATTTGGTGGGAGGCTACTTGGTACGAGCATAATAGAATGATCATGCTCACCTCGAGAGGGTGGTGTTATCTCTCCAAGAAACTCTTTGAGGTTGTAAGTCAAAGATGCTTGGTAACTTAAAGTAGAATTGTTTTTGTGTTTATGTATGTGTGGATCAATGGGATAACTCAACCTTAATGGATTGACATTAGGATAATCAACAATATACAATCAAATATGACAGTGCTTTCAAAGATTAATGACAAGACAAATAGCTTTGACTATGGGTGAAGAAATCAGTGCTTATAAACCATATACACAATGATGGGTTTAATAAACAATACAAATAACTATTAATCAAGCTATGAACTGACTAATGAGATGAAAGTCATTAGAAGTTAAGACAACTTGAAGAATAGTACAAAAAAGAAGGTAATGGATGAAGGTCTGACATCAAAAGTGAAAGAAGACTGTGATTGTATATATATCTGAAAAACTGTACAATAGCATAAGGCCCCTGTATCCAAAATCGAACCCCCTATCATCTACAGAATCACAGGCTTTATAGCCTTTACAAATTAGTTCAGGCTCCTATAAAATTGGATCTTACATCCCTTTAATAGAGAAAAATCAAATAATATGATATATAGGATCTAATCCTAAAATGAGGGTAAACCCTTATCAAGTCATCTTCTGCAAACTTCAACAGCTCCAATTAGTCTTCATAAGATGATGTATCAAGTCGAAATGCCACTTGGTCAAAAAGACAGTTTTAGCCAAAAATAGGCAGCATATTTGGTTTTTTCCTCCTCCCTGATGCCTCAAAACTAGAACATAAAGGTGATTTGGATGCCTTTAATTATTATCTTGGAATAGAAACCCCCTTTGTGCCATTTGGAATGAAAAAACGAAGATCCGTGCAAAAATAAATCCGATCTGTCAGTCCCTGCGCTTTCGACAGAGTAGGATAAGCTGCCGAAAGTCTAGGGATTCGACAACTAACAATGCCTTTGTGAACCCTGATAAGCTGCCAAAAATTTTGGAAATATTCCTCTCAAAGATTCACCTATATATATAAAATAAAAAAATATTTTGCAAAACTAAGAGAGGTTTTTGAATATTGGTTTGTTATGAGCAAAAACCTCTCTCATTTCTTGGAGATTCGTTTTCATTTGCCAGAGATCTTCATTTCAAAAACATGTGTCAAACAAGGAAATTCTGAGATCCAAAAATTAGGGCTTAGAGATGAATTTGATTCCCCCAATATATGACACTTGTAGTAAAATTGAGAGAGGTTATTGTTCTTTGAGGTGTTAGTAACAAAAGCCTTCGTCCGTTTCTCAAAATGATTCTCGAGTCGCTCATAATCATCATTTGAAAATGCTGACTCAACATAGTAAAAACAAACTCTTCTGCACTTTTGACAACTCATTTTCCCTTGAAAATCTGATTTAGTTGCCGAAAGCCCTGAATTTCGACAACTCACAACACTGTAAAATTACCATTTAGCTGCCGAAAGCTAAAATTTACTTTTGGTCTATTTTATGAGGTGAAATCCTCATTTTATTGAATTGATATGATTATAAGCCTTTCTCAAAGACTTCATGACTTTCAAACCTAAAAATAAATCTTCTACCTAATGCTCCTCTTATCATGTGATTTGGAAATAATTTACCAATACATTTTGGGTGCTAACATCTGGATCCAACTGGGATGGAGACCTCCCTATGAGGTTTCCAAGAATCTAGTAGTTCCACTCACCTTTACCATTGGGCATGGAGTCATCTCGCCTTTACCATTGGGCATGGAGTCATCTAGCCTTTAGAAATGATCCCCCGTAACCTGTAGCCAACATGTAGCCTGCCTGCTTATTCAACAACCAATAACTAGAAGAATCTACTTGCTCAGATGAAGAGCTTATTTTCTTATTTGCTCCTACTCCTAACCATAAAAAATAGCTCATCATGTGACATCATGCTTCCAATGAAGCCATGATAACATCAGACTAATTACAAGAATTCTTTGCATGCATATAAATTTCAAAGAACACTTCATGTTGTGCAGCAAAATTTCAACTTGCAGAGCATACTTACAATCATCATTTGCCTTGGTTCCAAATATTGCACCACTGAAGACTTCTGAAAAACATAACTCCATATAAACGACTATCGGATCATAGAAAGAAGTTAACTCTACTTGCTGCTCAAGACTTTCTTTAACCTATGATATATAGCTACCATAAACTGGTTCCTGCAAATCTGAAAGTAGCTGTGAGCTGATTTGACTGCTAATCCCTTCTTTTTCGATATCGTCTTCATAGGTGATTTCAATTCTCTGTTCATGAGGCATTATAAACAGAAGAGAAGACTTGAAATCTTCATCCAGATTAAACTCATCATATTCAATGTTTTCTGAAAACATGGAATGGTTGATTACAACATGAAGTTGTTCCTTAGTGGGAAAAGAAAAAGGCTCGTTGAAATCAGATTCATAAATGTCATATATTAGCTGATTTCTTCTCAAGTCAACATTATTTGATGTAGAAATATGCTCTTCTCCATCTGCATACTTATCAAAAATAGGTGGACATAAAATCTCTGTATCTTTCAAATAAAGACTAGCAATGCTCAGATCCTTCTCTCCAATCATAGGTGAAAACATATCGTAGGCAACCTCTTGAAAAAGTTCAGAAAAATCTTCTTCTCTAACTGTTCCTTCGTGCAAATCAAAGGCAACAGGTGCAATAGAGATAAGGTCTGATGCATATACAACTATGCGATTCTTATTTGTATCATGAAGATCTTCCTTAACAATATAATTTTCACCTTGACAAACAGAAGAAAAGACTACTTCTTGCTGAACTTGCTTCTCGAATTCATCACAACAACCTTCAAAGAGACTTCCAGCTGGAAATTCATCTTTACAAAACAAATGGAAAGCATAATGAAAACTTTCCAATGAGTGAATGCTTGAAGCTGGAAGAGATCTGCACCAATCAAGGGAAATCCCCTCTAATGAATACCTGAAAATCTTAATTTGAATGTCCTCATGTACAATTCCAAGTCGATGAATAAAATCATTAAAATCCATCAAGTGTTTAGCTGGCACTTCCCATTCTTCTCCTCGAAATCTGGGAATACTACATTCCCATTCATCTCTACTAGGTCCTGGATGAGGGTAACCATAAATGCTTGAGAAATTGCAAAACGCATACCTCTTGTTCATTTCATACCAGTGAAGTCACCAACAAATTTCTGAACAATGGAGTCGCCACTGAATCCATCCTTCATGGAGTCGCAAGATAGATAATTACAATCAAGAAAATTCCCAAGCTTTGTCTATCATCAAAATTGGATCTATGTTGTCTCCCAAGGAAGCTAAGCTTCAATCTCCTCTCCCCAACAATGGCACCAATTTGTTATCTCTCCAAGAAACTCTTTGAGGTTGTAAGTCAAAGATGCTTGGTAAGTTAAAGTAAAACTGTTTTTGTGTTTATGTATGTGTGGATCAATGGGATAACTCAACCTTATTGGATTGACATTAGGATAATCAACAATATAAAATCAAATATGATGTTGCTTTCAAAGATTAATGATAAAAAAAATAGCTTTGACTATGGGTGAAGAAATCAGTGCTTATAAACCAGATACACAATGATGGGTTTAATAAACAATACAAATAACTATTAATCAAGCTATGAACTAACTAATGAGATGACAATCATTAGCAGTTATGACAACTTGAATAAGAGTAAAGAAAAGAAGGTAATGGATGAAGGTCTGACATCAAAAGTGAAAGAAGACTGTGATTGTATATATATCTGAAAAACTGTACAATAACATAAGGCCCCTGTATCCAAAATCAAACCCCCTATCATCTACAGAATCACAGGCTTTATATCCTTTACAAATTAGTTTAGGATCCTATAAGATTGGATCTTACATCCCTTTAATAGATCAAAATCAAATAATATGATATATAAGATCTAATCCTAAAATGAGGGTACACCCTTATCAAGTCATCTTCTGCAAACTTCGACAGCTCCAACAAGTCTTCATAAGATGATGTATCAAGTCGAAATGCCACTTGTTCAAAAAGACAGTTTTAGCCAAAAATAGGCAGCATATTTGGTTTTTTCCCCTCCCTGATGCCTCAAAAATTGGAACAGAAAGGTGATTTGGATGCCTTTAATTATTATCTTGGAATAGAAACCCCCTTTGTGCCATTTGGAATGAAAAAATGAAGATCTGTGAAAAAATAAGCTCGATTTGCCAGTCCCCTCTCTTTCGGCAGCTTATGTGCCTAAAACAAAGTAGGATAAGTCGTTGAAAGTCTAGGGATTCGACAACTAACAGTACCTTTGTGAACCTTGATATGTTGCCAAAAATTCTGTAAATATTCCTTTCAATGATTCACCTATATATCTCAAATAAAAACATATTTTGTAAAACTAAGAGAGGTTTTTGAATACTGGTTTGTTGTGAGAAAAAACCTCTCTCGGTTCTTGGATATTCATTTTCATTTTCCCGAGATATTCATTTCAAAAACATGTGTCAAACAAGGAAATTCCGAGATCCGAAAATTAGGGCTTAGAGATGAACTTGATTCTCCCAATATATGACACCTGTAGGAAACTTGAGAGAGGTTATTGTTATTTGAGGTGTTAGTAACAAAATCCTCCACCCGTTTCTCAAAATGATTCTCCAGTCTCTCAAAATCATCATTTGAAAATGATGACTCAACATAGTAAAAACAGACTCTTCTACACTTTCGACAGCTCATTTGCCCTTGAAAATCTGATTTAGCTATCGAAATCCCTGACTTTTGGAAGCTCACAACACTGTAAAATTACCATTTAGTTGACGAAAGATAAAATTTACTTTTGGTCTATTTTATGAGGTGAAATCCTCATTTTATTGAATTGATATGATTATAAGCCTTTCTCAAAGACTTCATGACTTTCAAACCTAAAAATAAATCTTCTACCTAATGCTCCTCTTATCATG
>ML803178.1:190031-203506 GCA_009831015.1 Picea engelmannii
ATATATATATATATATATATATATATATATATATATAGCAGGTGTCCTTCAGCTGCAAACATCTTAGTTAACATGGCTAATAGATTTTACAATAAGAATATGGACAAAGATGGGTGCAAATCATGGCAATGTATCTTTTCGACATACCTCAATTTGTTCATAAAAGCTCTAGGTATGAACTTTCTTGAGCATATTTGTTTACAATATTTATAGTAGTCAATGCCCACAAAATGTCATAGTTTGTTTTTCGCCAATGTCCTTTAAATGTCATAGTTAGAGTATATTTGTTCAACTTTTAGATTCCTTGTGCTTTGATTAAACTAATTTCCAAATTATTGGCCCAAATAATGTATGAGCTAGAAGTTTGAAAGATGTACAGTTTGAAATTTTGAAGTTGGACTAGGACCTTATATTGTTGTGGCCCATTTGCATTGATTCTATTTCCTCAAAACCTTATCCATGTGTGCTTTGAGTTTCGTTTTGATTTCCCATTATAGTTGTTTGATAGAATCGTACTTAGAGATAATTGACTTAATCTTATGATGCTCAATCCAAATGTTTACAAGAGTGTCTAATTGTCTATCGGTTGCTTCATGCATGAGCATGGATTTTAGACTTAAATCCTCAACCATGCCCATATATTCACATGCTTTCATGTAAGCCACTACAACATTATTAGTCCTATAATAATATTCAATAGTGAATAATTGATATAAATTCTTTGAATGGAGATTCACACCTTTCCAAAGGTCAACAATGGACTGGGAGAGAATTGATAGTGAACCATGTCTAGAACAAAGAAGAGAGTAGGAGCTAAAACTTTCTCGATTGAAGTACCCAATAGTGGTCACGTGCAGAGATTCATATGCCTTCCATGTGCCTGTGGTGCCCCATTTTCACTGTGGTTGAGAGTCTTCGCGCAATAACTGAAACAATATCACCCTCGTTCTCTCATGGAGAAGAAATGGTGTGTGGAACACATGTGGTTGCCGCTACCAAGAGATCTGAGCCGAGAAGGCATTTTGTATATCACTGACAATCCTGCTCTAATACACCAGTTAAGTATGGTTGGAGACTATAAGACAATTATATATATTAACTTCAGATATCCCTTTATTATAGAAAATCGAACATGATAACAATACATAGCTAACATAGATAAATACATTTAAGGATAATTCAAATTTGCAGTCACGCTATCTTTTTGGTCCTACAAAAAATCATAGCCTTCTGCACCATCAAGGGTTTTTCTGGCATTATTTTGTGCCAATCAATACCCATGCAAAAAACTGTAGCATTTGTCTCTTTAGTTAAATGCAACTCTCAATCTGGATCAAAGCAGAAGAAGGGTTTTTCCTCTTTGCATCGGTCACTGATTTTCTTTCAGGCTAACTTGCATTTGATGGAGATTTAATGGAAATAAACTACTATGTGTGACTAGGTGTCAAAACAATGAATAATTAGTGTTATTTGCATAATTTTACCTTTTCTGCCAAGCTATGCTGATTGGTAGTCCGTCCTCTTCCTGCTCTTACGTGGATGTAATCCTTTCAAGCCTTAATCCAAGTTCAGAGTTCCAATGCTATGTGTAGCTCTATGACTTAGTGGCTCCAAATCCCAGACAACGATAGCCACCTGCCTTGCTTGAAGTAGGGAAGATTCATGGTGGGACTTCTTGTGATATAAGGTGTCGAGAGAAGTAGACACAACATCTGTTTTAGTGAAGGAAAATGCACATAGTTGGCAATTTTTTCTAGAGAAGAAAAATGTGCATGTTCCCCAATTTCTTGTTGTTGCTCCATAATGTCATGTGGGACCTTAGGATTTAATAGAAATATTTACCATGTGTCCTCGTTAGATACTTTGCATGCAGACGCATGAGTAGATCGTTGTTGCTAACAGTTTATTCCCAATACCCACCAGTCCGAACGACATAGATACCGCCACCATCCGACATAGAATATAGGCCTCGATGAACTATCACCAACCTTTTTTCCATGAAATCTCATAATGAAGAACCTCCACATTGGCCTCCATCCATTTCTCCACAATAGTGCATGGCACATCTAGGGCTGACGAATTAACCAAAATATCCAACCTTTGCAATATTTTACTCTTCAGTGGAGGCAAAGAGCACTTGCATGAAAGCAGACCATTCTCCTCTAGGACATTAATAGAGGGAGTGATGGCCCTATGCTCCATTGTCTTCACTAGGATTTTCCCTCTCTCTCTCCACAACAGATTCTCATCTATGATCACTCAACCGACACCCTAAAAAACTGGTTTGGTCGCCTCTACTATTGGACGTTTGGAAAGCATGATTCCAAAGAGAAGTTGCCCATATTTCAATATCAAAATATTGTATAAAGGGGGACCTGCAGGAGCCCATGGCCTAGAAAAAATTCACAAAAAAATCATTTGAATCCCTTGATGAAAGTTATATTAGGAGTCTCCCACAAGTGAAGGATGACATATATGATATCATGGTTTCCAAGGGATCTACTGAAGGAGAATTAATTTCAACAAAAAATATTTTCACGGGAAAGCATTTCCAAGATGAAAACCTATCTCCTTCAATAATGAATCCTCCTGTTCTAGTCAAGGCATCAAGTCATAGCCAAGATCACATTATGGCTGAACAAAAATGACATGAGAGATTGAGATAAATATTCATAGCTCTTTTGGCTCTTATCCCTAAGTTAAAGTGTAAATGTGTTGAACCTGCACATAATAGATCTAGCTAGAAAATACCACACATATTTGTAGAGAGAAATTGAGAAAGAAGAAGCAAGAGAGAAAGAATGGAAGAATTCTCATTAATCGTAATGAATAATGAATAATTTACACATGATATACTCTGTATAACTCAACCAATGTGCACTGGAGGAGAACCAATGTGCCATAGTGGTGGTCTAGAGTGATCTGGAAACACACCAACAATTACGAGAGTGAATTGCTACCTAGTCTAGTCTCTCAGGCAGTTACAGGAGTGAACTGCCACCTAGCTGAAATAACTAGTCAACTAGTCCTTAGTTAACTGACTGAACAAAGAGTAGTGAGGAGTAGATCAAGGAATCAAGGGTAATGCGCCAGTCTAGTGATGATCCCAAGGCAAGTGCACATTAGTATGGTGATGATCCCAATGTTGCATGGTGACAAAACCAATGCAACATCTAAACTCAACTCAACTAGTCAAACTGAAGTGTCAACTGAAAGAGAATATTCTCCAGGTGGAATATTCTCCCCTAAAATATAGGAGACTGGATAATGACTAATTATGACTAATAAACAAGGAAAAACCTTCGGAAAAATAAATCCTAGGTGTGTGTGAAGTAACTCCAACACCCCCCCTAAACATCACTATGGTGAAAATAAAGAATGGGTCCTGGCAATGAGGCTATGTTAGGTACCCAAATACAAAATATACACTGGAATAAAGTGAGGAAAGAGGGAAAACCCCCCCCTCAAGGTACAATGTATGTAAAAAGAATAACTACAATTGCTAGGCAACTGTGTCCTTCACTCCAAGACAACTTCATAGAGAATGGAAATTCTACTCAGTGAAGGTCTTGGTGAAGATGCCTATTGTTTGTTCTAATGAAGGACATAACTATAGGTCGATGATCCCCTCGTGTACTAAGTTCCGGATGTAGTGCATGTGGATATCTATATGCTTCGTCTGCTGCCTCTGAACTGGATCTCTGCAGAACTTCAGAGTGCTTTGGTTGTCACACCATATGACGATCGACTGATGAAACTAAATGCCCAACTCAATGAGAAAATGTTGTAGCCACATAACCTGAATGTTTATGTTAACTACCGCTATGTACTCTGCCTTGGCTGAAGATAGAGAAATGGTGGCTTGCTTCTTGCTCGACCAACAGATAGGCCCAAAACCGAGACTTAGTGAGTAACCAGATGTGGATTTGCGATCAATGCTATCGCCAGCCCAGTCAGAATCAATAAACCCGATGAGATCTAATGTAGAGTCTGTTGCATAATGAATCCCAAAGGTGATGGTTCCCTATATCTATCGAAGGATACGCTTTGCAACCTTCCAATGTAGGTCATGCGGCTCCTACATGAACATGGAAATTGCACCAACTGCATAGGATAGGTCTGGTCTGGAGTGTGTGAGATACAACAAGCTCCCCACTAGCTATCTGTACAGTGTGTTGTCAACCGGTGGAGTCTCCCCACCATCCTCAAGTTTGACTCCTGATAGGAAAGGAGTCAGTGAAGACTTGCAATTTGTCATGTGAAATCTCTCAAGGAGATCTCGTGCATACTTGGCCTGAGACAGTTTGATGCTTGATGCATCCTGACTGATCTCGAGTCCAAGGAAGAAGTGTAGCGGACCCATGTTCATCATCAAAAACTTGTCATGTAGAATCCTCTTGTCTGCAACAATCATTGAAGTCGAGCAACCAGTGATCAACAAATCATCAACATACATAACTAAGAGTAGAAGTGAATCAGTTGACCTGATCATGTAGACATTCAGGTATGATTTACAACATACAAAGTTTTGTGACAACAAGTAGGAGTCCATCTTGGCATACCATGCTCTCGGAGCCTGCTTGAGGCCATAAAGGGACTTCTTCAATCCACATACCAAAGATGAGTTCTTCATAAATCCCTAGGGCTGCTCCATATAGATATCCTCAGAGATATCACCGTGAAGAAATGCATTCTTCATGTCCATCTGATGGACTTCCCATCCCTTGGTTTCCACAATGGCAAGTGCCAATTGTATGGAATCCATCTTCACTACTGGAGCGAAGGTCTCATCATAGTCAATGTCATGCACCTGCTGAAAGCCTTTGGCAAAAGGCCTAGTTTTGTATCTTCTAATCTGTCCATCCACTGCACTCTTGGTCTTGTAGACCCATCTGCATTTGAAAAGTTTCCTCCCAGAAGGAAGGGGAACCAGATCCCAAGTTTGGTTCTCAAGGAGGGAGTTGTACTCCTCCTGCATGGCGGATTCCCAAAAGGGATTTCTAGCAGCCTCGCCATAAGATTGTGGATCTGAAGACTGAACCAAGAAAATATGCATGGAGGGCAATGGTTCAGTGGTAGCGAGTGCAACAATAGTCTCCTCGAAATCAGAATGAGTCCTCCTAGTATTGGCTAGATCACCAACGAGATCCCCTGCATCCTGAAGAGTAGTCTGTGCCCACTCGGACCTCTGATATGGCTCTTCAACTGCATCTGGATGCTATGACTCTGCATCTGAATGTACTGAATCTGTATCTAAATCATCTAAGTCCTCCGAGTTGGAACTCTCATCTGAAGAATATTCGGCATGTGCATGCTCACATCTCATACAGGTGGAAGAATGAAGGTGTATGCAAGCGGTTTCTTAGGTACATGTGAGACACTTTCTTCAAATTGGACACTATGCTTAATGATGAGTCGGTCCAAGATAAGATCAATAAGATTATATCCCTTCACACCGTTGGGGTATCCAACAAAAATTCACTTAGTGCTCTATGGATCAAGTGCTTTCCTCTCTTCAAAGGGAATCTGGGCCCATGCACTTGAACCGAAAATGCGAAAGTGGGTCACTTCCGGTTTGAGGCCGGTCCAAGCTTCATAGGGGATCTTATCCTTGACAGATCTATGGGAAAATCTATTTTGGATGTATGTTTCACAATTAAGTGCTTCGACCCATAGTCTCTGTGGTAGTGACTTTGCATGCAACATGCAAGATTCCATCTCCTTTAGAGATCTGTTTTTTCGCTCAGCAAATTCGTTTTGCTACAGAGTGTAGGGAACCGTATGCTACAACTGAATCCCTGTCTCATGGCAAAGATCATGGATCTCATGATTGACATATTCTCCCCCATTATCAGTTTGGAGGACTTCGATCTTCTTTCCAGACTATGTCTCAACCAGGGCTTTGAAATCTTTGAGGTGTTGAAATACCTCAGATTTTTTCCTAAGAAAGTAGATCCATGCAAAACTGAGAAATCATCAACAAAAATGAGAACAAACCTCGCTTTGTTTATGTATGGATGCGGAAAAGGACCCATAAGGTCACTGTGGATCATATCTAAAGGTGCAAAATCTCTCTGAGACTTTCCTTTGTCAAATTTATCTTGAGGGTGTTTTCCGAGAACACATCCCTCACATACTCCCTCGGAGAAATGGATGTTTGGTAGAACATCAACCAATCTTTGCTTGCTAAGTTGTTGCATGTATCTGAAATTCAAATGTCTAAACATTTCGAGCCATATCCTATTATTTTCATCAGCATGAGTAAGCAGTAAAGGAGAATCAGGTTCAATGAATTCATAAAAAGTATACAATCTAGACTGATGATTTATGTCACTGGTAGCAACCCTGGAGTTGGTTTGCATGTTATAGATTTCCACGACATTTGGTGTGAATATGAATTTCTTTCCAGTGCCGAAATTCATCATCTGATACATGGAGAGAAGGTTGACGGAAAGTTTGGGAACGTGCAACACATTCTCGAAGCTTCCGTTGGTGAGTTCAATCCTTCCTTTGCCGTGACTTCGACTGAAGAGTTTTCCCCCATCAGAATAGGAGGACCTTTGCATGCATCCAATGAATAATAGACTACTTTTGAGGTAGCCATTTGATGTGATGCTCTTGAATCTATGATCCAAGCATCAAGAGAGGAGTTGATGGAAATCAAGGCATGGCTAGAATTGCCTTTCTTGGGGTTCTGATCTTCTGGCTTCTTCTTCTTGTCACCCTCGGGGATGCGATCTCCAAGGTTGTTTTGCTGAAGTATTTGAGTCATTAGATATATTTGGTTTTTCATGCATGCGGATTTTGGATGGAATCCTTTGTGACAGTACGTACATTTGTCCCCTTTTCTCCCCTTTTCCCCTTTGGATCCGAAGGCATCGGTGAAGGGTTTTGTGCACCCTTCCTTCTTCGGATGTGCATGAGATTTCCTTTTGTTCTTATCTTTAGATTTCTGATACTTGTGGCTACCATCGTGCACAATGAGTGCATGCGCCTGTGGGCCTTTGATTTTTCACATGTTGATGAGTTTGGTTTGCTCTTGTGTTAGGGATTCGATAAAGTCCTCAAGAGAAGGCATATTCCAAGTTGCTCTAGAGGTGAATCTGACAGAATGGAATGTGGATACGAATACAGAGAATTCGGGACCAAGTTTGGAGAGACTGGTGAGAACCATTTGTTTCTCCTCCTTAGATTTATCAACCCTGCAAGCTTTGAGTTGCGACAGTAAATCCTTCAATTTTGTAAAGAAATCTTGGATATTGTCGAAGCTCTTTGGATCCAATGTGAGAAATTCCACCTCCAACATGTGTCCCCTCATCTCATCCTATTTTCCAAAGATCCCTTCCAAGGTGGTCCAAGATTCATCGGGAGTCTTACAGGAAGATACGTGAAAAAGGAGATCGGTAGAAATAAGACTACAAATTCTTCTGAGTGCTTCATCCATGCGATTTAAATACTTGGATTTTTCTATGGCTGATGTCGGTTTTGTATCTGTATTCAAGGTTAACCTATATAATCCTATGGTTAAGAGATGTATGGCTATTTTCTCCTTCCATGCAAAGTAGTTGGAAGGTGTAAGAATGAATTCTTTTTGGAAATCCATCTTTCCGCTGTCTTCAATCTTTTGCACCTGCAAAAACATTTGGTGTAGCTTTTTCTTAGCAACCCATCGTCTTTGATACCATGTAAATGTGTTGAACCTACATAGAATAGATCTAGCTAGAAAATACCACACACATTTGCAGAGAGAAATTGAGAAAGAAGAAGCAAGAGAGAAAGAATGGAAGAATTCTCATTAACCGTAATGAATAATGAATAATTTACACATGATATACTCTGTATAACTCAACCAATGCACACTGGAGGAGAACCAATGCACCATAGTGGTGGTCTAGAGTGATCTGGAAACACACCAACAGTTACGGAAGTGAACTTCCACCTAGTCTAGTCTCTCAGGCAGTTACGGGAGTGAACTGCCACCTAGCTGAGTTAACTAGTCAACTAGTCTTTAGTTAACTCATTGAACAAAGAGTAGTGAGGAGTAGATCAAGGAATCAAGGGTAATGCGCTAGTATGGGGATGATCCCAAGGCAAGTGCGCATTAGCATGGGGATGATCCCAATGTTGCATGGTGACAAAACTAATGCAGCATCTAAACTCAACTCAACTAGTCAAACTGAAGTGTCAACTGAAAGAGAATATTCTCCCCTAAAATATAGGAGACTGGATAATGACTAATTATGACTAATAAACAAGGAAAAACCTTATGAAAAAGAAATCCTAGGTGTGTGTGAAGTAATTCCAGCACAAAAAAGGTAATCCTATTAAGAAGCACATTGAACTTGTGACCTCTTAAAAGGAAACACATGTTCTTAACCATTAGGCCCACTCAGGTTATTAAAAATATATGGATTATAGTCAATTGATTTTAATATATAACTGGATATAATTATATTTAATAATTGAATAATGGCTCATGTAAATATAAACATTTATAATTAACTTAAATTAGTATATAAGAAAATATAAAATATTAAAATTTATATATGAATGATATAATGTGATAGATAACCTTTTGACACTTGGCATGTCATTATTGTGTAGAAGCCTTGATCTATAGTGGCCATGGATAATTACAGGGAATTAACAACTGTACAAATAAAATAAACTAAATAGTGAAAAATCTTAAATTCTCAAATATTTTCCAAATCATTCATTTATAATTAAATCATTAATTATAAATGAAGGCAGGAACTAACTTTACTTAATAGACAAATCCCTATGCCATAATGTATTTGTTGGTATAAAAGTTGTCAATATTTTTCTTTGGGATATCCAAGCATTATCGAGATCCCCTAGTATTTAAACAAAGCCCATTGTAGCACACAAGGGAACTCTAAGATCCTGGATACAAAGCTCAGAAGATGAGGATGGATGATCCAGCCGTATATATTGTTTTTCCTTTTGTTTATGCCGCCTCTTTAAGTATTCAGAAAAGAGTCTAGAATTGCTTTGAACCCCTTAGCGATAATGATCGACGCTTCCCCAAAACATGATTAATTTCTTTAATCCCTCTCACCATTGAAATTCTAGGAAAGTTGCTTACAACTCTTTCCTTTTCTAGACCTATGCTAAGAGAGTCCGCCATGATGATATAGACAAACAAAGAGAGAGGAAATCCTTGTCTAAATCCTCCACGACATTGAAAAAAGGAAGTGGGCCCATTGTTGACCAGAGGAGAAATCCATGGGCATACAAAGCATGTTTTGACCCAATTTATGAAAGAATATGAAAAACCAAACATTTTTAGTGCTAAAAAATAAAGGAGTGATGTACCCTTTTAAAGGCGTTGGCCATGTCCAATTTTACAATCATTGCATTCACTTTTTTGCTTCAAGTGGAGTGTATGGCTTCTTGGACAAGGAGAATATTGTTCACAATTTGCATTTTTTGGATGACGCCCCTCTAATTTTCCAGGACTATTTTGGAGATAACCATAATAATATATAAATTGATATACTCTTTTCAGGGATATAATTTTATATTGGTGTAGCTACTACTCTTAAATACGATACAATTCATAACTCCATATGGTAAACACGTGCCCTAGTTTCATAAAACATTTGTATTCTATAGCTCTCCATTTGTCATATGTCTCATTGCTTACATAAAATGTGGAAGGTTCTTGCGAAGCTTGCTAGTCGGCTGAGGCTATTGGAGTACCTAGTTCATATAGGTTGTTGGATATTCTCTAAGTGCCCGAGCCATTCCTTAGCACTAGCCCCGCATTTTCTGTAGCTTGACCAATTGTGAATAATAGAGGTAGACAATGTAGGCAATAGTTCTTCCAGTGGGGAAATAAGGAATGGTCAGACAATGTGAATCCATGTCTCGAAGTTGAAATGGAAACACTTGAAAAAAAACTAACTACTGGAGGTTCAAGATCTCTGCTATGAACTGACCCCACACAAAAGGGGTTCTAAAACAAGAGAAAAGCCAAAGAAGAAGCATACCTCAAGTTCAATATGGGCTTCCAGGTGCAGGTAGAGCTAATATTTGAAGGCTAAAAGGCTAGTGAGATAATGATTATCATCCCCAAAGACAACCATTTGATTAGCGATTGTTGAAGCACATTTCGAATAGGGATTAGGTGCCAACAAATGTAATCCCATGGACAAACACATGACGAAGGTAAGATATATAAGAGAAATGTATTCATGTCTGACAAATGACCACTAAAGTAGGTCAATGCCCGACTGTTCGGTACAATGATGTCTATACAAAGTAGGAGTGCTAAAGTGGCTCCTATATAAAAGAAAGAAGCATGAAGTAAAATAGAGTAGAAGTCAAATATAAAACCTAGAAAGTCAATTCCAAACATGGAGAGGAAATCCATGTGAGAGATGTACAAGGTGAGTGGATCTAGAGTCTATGGTGCCAGTGGTACGTGACTACCTTGGTACATTGAAACCATCTCTCCTAACATCTGAGGCCGAATGGAGAAAGCTAAAAATAGATGTATGTTCAGAAGAAGAATCAAAAGAGGGGCTATAATGAGAGGTGTGTTATTGTTTGGAAGGAAAAACACATTGTTGTGGTCTGGAAGATATCATCTGGTGACTGGTCTATCTGATATCATGAATTTTGGTCCAACAACTTCACTGGTGTCTCATTGAGGTAGAAAAAGTGCCCCGTGTCCATAGAAAATGTTAGGGGCTATATATCACCATGGGCTATTTTTCCGTGCTTTTTCCCAAAAACAGATTTCCAAATTTCCATTTTTTTCTAAAAATGATTCACCCAAATTTTATAAAATATTTATTTATTTATTTGAGAAATATTCCAAATTTTGTAGAAACTATATAAAATCCTTAGAAATTTGAATATTTTTACAAAAATATCTCCAAATTCTTTATAGTTTGCATATTAATAACTAGTAATATTCGCCAAGGTTTCTACAGTTTAAGATAAATTTCCATCCTTAAAATTATCTCTGCCCGTGTCCTCATTGATATGGGGTCATCTCTATCCATCTACATCTTGGTGCCCCTAGTTTGGAGTACCATAAAAAAGGAAGTGATCTTCTGGGCCAGAGCTAGTCTATGATGTGGATGTCACTGGAGGATAGAAGAACGAAGGTGGAGGGCCTCCTCCATGTATAAAATCAAGCATATTTGGTCAAGGTCCCTAAAGAAAATACTAAGCATCTATCACTCTCTAAAAATATTGTGGAATTGTCCTTGGATCTCATAGTAAACTGGGCAACGAAAGATGAAATGCTCCTTAGTCTCAATCTCTTAGAGATGGCATAGTTGGTAGATCTTGTCTGATCAATGAATCTATTGGTAAGTGTGAATCCGCAGTCTATGAGAGATAACTTTGAACTAGCCCAGGTGGATCTAAAGAGCGTGCATCCAATGGTGAAGTGTGTGATGGGGTTGAACAATGAGTCCATCCCTCAGAACCATAAATTTCTCGACATATAAGACCATGCTCATATGTAACCCACCCTGAGGGTTTATCCAAGTGACCAGTACAAATTGTATTTAGATATATTATTTGATGATTACGCTCATCCCCTATCTGGTACATGTAAGAGGTGTTCAGGTGCATCAAGGGAATATCTAAATTGAGGGAGTTGGTCCATTATAATACCAATAGATGCTAGGAGGCTCGAGACTCTGTGATACCAGCATTGAGAATGAACTGGAGAACTAGTCGATGTAATAGAATCTGATGAGAAATATGCTAAGTATGGATACTAGTCTCATCCCTTCATTGTATTAGTGAAACTATGGAGACATTGTAGGTGTGACATGAAACCAAACATTGTCTCGGGTTGAAAGGGTCGAGCACCAAACTCTGCGAGAACGATGAGCTGAGGGGTTGTTTGCTTGCATCTGATGATGCGGTGAAGGAGGATGATCTATACTCTATTAGTTGAAGACCAATCAAACTCTAGTAAACCAGGTCCCCAAACCTTAGAACAGTACAAAATTGTGGATCGGATAAGAGTATCCATGAGTGACATCTTGGATGATATGCCTGAAAATGCTTCCCAAAACACTGTCTCTCAAGAAAACATAGTTACCAACTTAACAAGAACTCTCTAGAGTTATTGTTGTTTTAGAGGTTGAATTTAGTGACTATTTTTACCCTTGAATAAAAATGTGGTGCTACTGGTAGCACCCTTTTTTGGGGGTGACTAAAATCCTGACTTGTTTGAAATCATGGCGATGAAAAAAACCTAAAAGCCTAAAAATTGACCCTCGAATCAAAAAGTGATGCTACTAGTAGCACCCAGTTTTTTTGGAGTTAAAATTATGACTTAATTGAAACCGTGGTCTTGACAACGGATACCATTGCACATAAAAAAACTTAAAATCGACTCCTAAATCACTACTCAAATATTTATTTATTAATCAATTTTAATTTTTTTTTTAAATTACATTAAAAAACAAATTAATTGAAAACAAAAATACCTACAAATGAAACCAATTTTTATAAATTTCTTTAAAAAAAAGATTAAAAAGACACTTAAAAATAGATTTTTTTTAAATTATACTAAAAAGCACAAAAGTTAAAAAATAAATAAAAAAATAAAACCAAAAATTAGAAAAAAATAGAAGAATTTTTTATTTTTTTAAATTGAAAAAACACTTTAAAATACTAAAAAGGAAAAAAAAAAAAGATTTTTTTTTTAAATTAAAAAAACACACACTATAAGATACCAAAGTTCAAAAAAATATTAAAAAAAAAGAAGAAGTTAAAATTACAAATACAAAGAACAAATTAAAAAAACATAAAACAAACTTAAAAAACTATTTAAAAACCCAAAAAATAAAATACAAAACAATCTTAATAAAAATAAAATTAAAAAAATAAAACAAACAAAAGCTAAATTTAAATTAAAAGAAAAAAACAATATAAAACAATTTAAATAAAACCATACAAAATTTTAAAACCAAAATGAAACTTAAAAAACAAAACTTAAACCAAAAAAACAAAACTTAAAAATGAGTGACAATAGGAAAATATGGGGGAGGGCAATTCCTGGAATCTCCCATCCCTCCTTCCCCTTTGCACGCACCGCAATGGCCCCTCCCTCGTCCACACCCACTCACAACGCCCGTCCCTTCCCCTTCACATTGCTCGCCGACCACCCCAATAGTGGCAGGTTCAAACCCACTGTTGTTGGGGTGGTTTGTCAATGGTGCGGGGGGGGAGGGGTCATTGCAATGCACACGGAGAGGGAAGGGGGGATGGGTGATTCTGGGAATCACCCTCCCCCCAACTTCAAACCTGTCGCTACTAGGGTGGCCTCCAAGTAGTGCGATGGAGAAATGGGCCATTACGATGCACTTGGAGGGGGAAGGGGAGGATGGACGATTTCAGGAATCGCCCTCTCACCCCATGACTTTGCCGATTGTCATTCATTTTTTAAGTTTTTCTTTTTTTATTTGAGTTTTTTTTTT
>ML803178.1:217516-230835 GCA_009831015.1 Picea engelmannii
TGTGTGAGAGAGATTTTATTAAGGTTTTGTATCACTTGTGAGATAAACACTAGTGCCATTTTTCTTCCTTGCGCAAATGGAGTAAAGAAACACCTTGAATTGGAAGTTAGATGGCCAAGAAGAGCAAGAGATTTGAAACCCTAAAAATATACCTTCATATGAATAAGATCAAACCCCAAAGAAACTAACCCTAGGGTTTATACCCTAGTGTCATTTTCTTTCTTCTATAGTGTCTATCTTGAAAATCCAAGTGAGCTAGGTCAAACCCCAAGGTTTATACCCTCATAAACCCTAGGTCTTGAACTAGAAAAGACAAGCCCTAGTGGGATAAACAATATTAACCTCTAAACTATGTCTTAAATTCTTCAACAAATTAAGATGAATGAAGATATGGAGGGGGATAAACAATCTTAATCCCTCCTAGGTTTTCTAGCAAAAGAACCTAGCATACAAGGTAACATTCAACAATTAACCATCTAACATAACATCCACCATAATATACCATGAACATGCATTAAAAATTGAAGAAGAAAAATTACTAGATCAAGTCGATATGCATGAAGAAACTCTAGCTCAAATATCATCCACCAAAACAAGAGAAAGCATCCTCAAGATTATCGTTCCAAAAGTGCACAGAAGTAGTCCATAGAGAAAAAGAGAGAAGGAGAGGCAAGTAATGATGTTCTCACAAGTGTTGAGTTATGATTTACAAAGATGGAGAGATAGCCTCTTTATATGAGGCAAACCTAGCGCTATATCTCTCAAAAATCCCTAAAAAATCCATGATACAAGTGAGATAGGTCTAGGATGACCCCTAAATTAGCCTCAAACAATAGATAAACATGCTAATACACCAAAATATGTTCTCCAAGGTCACATGTGTGGGTGATGTCATGCTCTAAGAGAGTGTAGGAGACCTCCAAAGTCCATGTCTCATCATCTAGTGGTGTAAGCAAGGTGGAAGTTATGTCTCCTCATCAAAGGTCATGTCATATCATTAAGGACCCAAATCATCATCAAGTGGTGACCCAATGGAAAGATAACCCATCAAACATCCTAGCGCATGATGTCATCATAAATATGCTCAATGTTTTGGGTGCAAATCACACCGTCCAAGGTGGAGAAGAGGCATGCCATCTCTCTGAGGGGTGTCCAATCAAATGCTAGTGCAACATCATCGATCAAAGCTTGGGAACGCCCTAGGGTGCACTATCCAGAATATGGGATTCCTTCCCATATCTCAACCAATATGACCATATCTTCAAAATGAGAGCTCATCTATCCATCATCTAGGGTCGAGGAGGTGTGAGAGGATGTGTCTAAATGTGTCAAGTCATAATGTGACCCAATGCTCTTCATCACACATGCTATGTTTTGCATATAATGAAAAATTTCCTGGGTGAAATTAAGAGGACGTCCTCCAAAGACCATGTTAAGTGCATCAAGGTCAACCAATTTAGTCAATGCCATAGAATCAAGTAATACCAACAATCACAAGGTGCAATATTCCTTAGAATCATACAAAGTAAGCGATCACTTAATACACAAGCCACATGAACAATTCACATTAGATATCCCCTTCAAGCTTCACATTAGCTCAATACTTTATGTAATTTGGCAAGTTTAGGTATGTGAGGACCATCAAAAGACCTTATTAGGTGTTCCAGTACCCAAGTAGAGAGAAATTTCCCAAGAAATCTATCTAAGTGTAAGTGTGATGATGAAAACGTGTTGGAGTTACTTCATGGTGATGGAGTCATTAACATGCAAGGTACCATGGTTGGTCCATTTCCATGAGCGATGCCTTTGCAGAGGGAGAGCTTGTTGCTTGAGATACCCTTTCATCGAAAATGTGTGTATTCCAAACCCGTTTCTTGCATTTTGTTATTCATTTTATGCATTGCAAGTACCCTTTTTAGGTTTCAATAATTTTATTCTTTATTTCTTTTTTGTTGGGATTAATTCCTTTTAATTGATATGCATTCAGTGCATTAGGACTATGGGTGATCACCTCATAGCGAGGGGGTAGATTTCAAGTTGTCCTTTGGATTTTGAAATTGGTCATTCATTATCCCATATTTCTTTCTTTCTTTTATTCATTTTTATAGCAGCTGCATCAACCTCGACATTCTAGCCCTTCTTCTCATAGGAGAATGAACCACGAGCCTTTTTGGTGTACATGTAACAGCCATACCGAAGTTTAGTACACTACAGAAGGCTCCATGATGGAAAGTTTTAAGTATGGGGGGAATAGTACGTTACCCTCATAAAGGCCCCCTAGTATATAGTACCCCTATTCCCCAGGAGTGACAACACATGACTAGAATACTAAATATGGCCACCAAGGTTAACCAAAGAAAAGAGAATAACTTCTAAGCTTATGATTCATTATCCAACTTCAATCCATGATCCTTACTCACATGTCAATTGCATTAAATATGACACTTTATATGAAACAAGGACTAATGTACCTCATAATGTGTTGGACCACCATCTTCCATTGAACCATGTTGATCATGTATGATGAGATATGCTAATGAGGAATGAGGGATATGGGGGGTTTCTAGCTGTGGAGACTACTGATCATCATCATCGAGATCATGTCTTCATTCTAGGCCATGAGACATGACCTCCTCTAGTTACCCCTAGGTGAGAGGGGCTGACATGACCAATTTGAAATGGCTGGAATAACATGACCCACCCACAACCCAATCAAGGGAATGGGGGCTACAACCGCCGATGTAAGAAATTTTCTTCCCTAAAAGGGTATTCAAATGCACTGCTATGAATAAAAAACATCATGCTAACAAACACACAATATTAGTAAATGAAACACTACTTCTAAATTCTTCAAGAAAGTTCTATTTCCATTGGTGTAACTTTTTTGGAAATGTTTGGCTTCCTTAAGTCTGGTATTGATATGTGACATCCACTTTTCCATCTCCTACAATATCTTGGGTCCAAAAATTAGTCAATCCTTTAAGTGACCCAAACTCAAAGGGGTTATACAAGACTTTTCATATAGAAATTTGTATGGAGACATGTGGATGGAACTATGATAGTTGTTATTGTATGCAATTCAACCAAGTAGATATACTTATCCCATCAATTCTATTGGTCCATTACATGCATCCTTAGAATATCCTCCAAAACTTGATGAACCCTCTCAGTTTGACCATCTATTTGAGGATGATAAGCATTATTAAAATTTAGCTAAGTTCTTAAGGAGGCCTAAAGGTGAGTCCAAAACCAAGAGTTTAACATACTCTCATTCTAAACTAGTTTTTTAGGTATTCCATGCAATCATATTATTTACGTAAGAAAGACTTCAACTATTGTTATAGCATCATAGGTGCTCTTTGTTAAAATATTGTGTAACTGTAAAGAATATTATTATCCCCTTTTGTGGATAAAGTAAAAGATAAAATATATTTATTATTGATTAGATCAATCCCCTTTTGTGGATTGATCATGTTGAGCATTGTAATTGACCAAATCCCCTTTTGTGGATTAGTCAAACCTTAATTGTAATAGGAAGAATGAGAAGTCAGCCCCCTGATTAAATAAAGGTGGTTATAACCACCCAAAATGAGAAGTCGGTCCTGCCAGTGAAAAGACACTTCTGTTCACACCTGCCAGATTGTATAAATAAGAGAGGCTAGTGCCTCATTTACTCACTCACTCAGTTGTTCATCAGAGTGCAAGTTTGGAGCTGCAATTGGAGAAGAAGGAAGAGAGAGAGAGGCGAATTCTTGGGAGAGGACTTTCTCTAATGTTTGGTTTATTGTCTTGGCATTGCATTGGCTATCTATATTAAGGAAGTTTTGCTGGGTTTTCTTCCCCATGAGGGTTTCCAGGATAAATGTTGTGTACTCTTGTGATTGTGTTTCTCTCAGTGATCCTATCTATGTTATTGTTATCTAGTAAATTGAAAGTAACCTAATAATAGCAGAAACTTTAACATGGTATCAGAGCTAAGTTGAAGAGAGCATATTTCACAAGAAAAAGAGAAAAATGTCATTGTTGTCATACATGCAAATTAGGGCTTTTTATTGAAGAATAATTTCAGCCCCAAATCCATCTAGAAAAGTGTGCCCTACCACAAGGAACATTTTGGCATCCTGAGCGCAACTTTTCAGTGGCTAGATCTCCTGGAAAGTGAAACCCTAGTTTTCACAAAGTACCAGAAAATCAGAAGTACCAGTGTACCAAAAGTACCAAAAAACCAGAAGCACCAGTCCAGAAATCCGCAGATCAAGTTTGGAGGGGTAAAGTTGGATTTTCTGAAATCTAAACACACCAGGCTACTCGCCTCAATCTATCGCATCTTTTGGTGAGTTCAGTTTTCAGATCCAAGAAATTTGATTTTTCTATTATTTCTATAGCCTGGAGGGATAGGGTTTCTTCTACAAGAAAGAATGGCTACCAGTATGAGGGTAGAAGACAGGCTAGAAGGATCTAGAAACTTCATATCTTGGAAGCATAGGTTGCAGATGATTCTAGATGAGAATGATCTCCTAGAACATGTTACAGTGGGTGTAACAGAACTAGAGGAAGAAGAGAAAAAGACCAAGCATAAGAAGAATGAAAAGAAAGCAAAGAGAATCATGTCAGATTCAATAAAGGATCACTTTATCCCTCATATATCCAAACTATAGAAAACAAGGAAAATGTATGAAGCACTCAACAGGTTATATGAAAGCAAAGACATTAGCTGGAATCTTACCTTAAGAAATCAGCTTCGTAATATGAAGATGGAAAACTCAGAATCTGTCACATCCTATATTATGAGAGTTTCTCAGATTAGATATCAGCTTGTAGCTATTGGAGATGTCATTAGTGACAAAGAAATTGTAACCACCACCCTAAATGGGTTTCCAACATTTTGGATTCCTTTTGTACAAGGAGTGTGTGCAAGAAGCAAGTTACCCAAGTTTGATAAGTTATGGGCAGATTGCACACACGAAGAATATAGACTTGCAGACCAACAAAAGAGATTAATTGTTGACGAAGAGGAAGCTCTTACAGTTCAAAAGAACAAAATAAGTTCCTTCGGGAGGAACAATAAAGAAGCTAACTCTGTAAGAGTTCCAGATAAGAAGAAAGATGTTTAAAAGATCAGATGCTACAACTGTCAAAAGTTGGGACACTTTTCCTATGACTATCCTCAAGGAAAAGGGAAAAGAAAGCATCAAGCACATGTGGCAGAGGAAGAGGAATCTCCTCCTTCAAAGAAATATTTAGTAGAAATTGAGAAATATGTACTTTAAGTTGAAGATAGTTGATCTGAAGAAAGATAGCAAATGGTGGAGTCCATGGAGCCTCCCCACACAAAAACAAATGTATCTATGCAGACTTATGGAGGAAGTATCAAAGAAGAGGATGAAGAAAGAGATAAAATATTTATTTCATAAAGCATACTGTAAGTAAGTTTACAGGTCTCGGAAGAAAGAACTTATGCCGTAACTTGTAGAAGTTAGACAACATGAGAAGGACGTATGATATGGTGACAGTCAGTAAAAATCAGACAGTATCCAGTATCTATATAGGAGCAGGAGGCTCTTAAAGATGAAGAACACAAATGTTCAAAGATGAAGAAAAATATGGATACTCAGATAGAGTTGATGAGATGCAGGTAACTACAGGTTGCTCCAGTACCGTTATTATAGATGCAGAGGGAGCAGGTTGATCCAGTATGAAGTCAGAAACAAATGTTTTAACTCAAGAAGGCACCCAGGATATTACATAAGAAAACTGCAAGGATGATGATTAGAAGATCTTAGTTTGGTGCAAGAGGAAGCTATGTCTCCAAGTTCGAAATGGAGGATTGTGATTTGATGCAGTTAGGAAAATAGATGAATGGTGCCCAGATATTTTGATCAAGATGAAAGTTATCCAGTAGATGGATGGTGCCCAATAGATGGGTAGCATGGCATTATACCATGGAAATATTTTGGACCACAAGAGATTTTTTAGATCCCATAGCTAGACCTTCGTAGAGAAGGAAGAGACCTTCATAGAGAAGGTGAATGAGAAATTTGCCAAGGTTGGCCTCTGTCCAAGTGTTGAGTTTTGGATACTCTAGGGACATGCTAGAATACCCTCATAGAGAGGGGTGTGACCACCCTCGTAGAGAGGAGTGTGGATGTTTCTCCAAGGGGCAACGGGCAGATACTCTCCTCTGGCCAAGGATTGAGTAGCCTGGAACACAAACCTTGACCATGTGGAATGGTTAGTTGGCTCTTGAGGTTTGTGTTGTGATCCTACTTGGATCATGAAAAGGGAGTTTATTGTTGCCTAGGCTAGCATCTTAGCTTCTCTAGTTCATGTGGGATGACTAGAAGTGAAGCTATGGTAGTAGTCCTCCCCAGTGGATGGGAGAGATAGATGACTACAAGAGAAGGGAGAACATAAAAGGAATGGAAAAACTCATAGAATATCCTCTATGTGAAGATAAGACATCTTCTGTGTGAAGATAAGAAAAAGTATCTTCTACGTGAAGATGAAAGTAAGAAAGAGTATCTTCTGCGTGAATATGAAAGAAAGAAAGAGTATCTTCTGCATGAAGATAAAGAGAACAAAACTTCCAATGATTTATAGATATGTCATTCGTGATGCCAGATGACCAAGTGGATTATATTGATGCCTCATGTTTCCTAGTTGATGATGTTATCCAGTTGATGTTGTTACCCAGTTGATGATGTTGCCCAGTTGATGATGTTATCCAATTGATGATGTTTCCCAGTTGATGATGTTATCCAGTTGATGTTGTTGCCTAGTTAATGATGTTATCCAGTTGATGTTATTGTTCAGTTGATGATGAAATCCAGTGACCTATCAAAATATAAAGAATATCCTTCTTGTTAAGAGGGAGTGTTAAAATATTGTGTAACTGCAAAGAATATTCTTATCCCCTTTTGTGGATAAAGTAAAAGATAAAATATATTTACTATTGATTAGACCAATCCACTTTTGTGGATTGATCATGTCGAGCATTATAATTGATCAAATCCCCTTTTGCGGATTGGTCAAACCCTAATTGTAATAGGTAGAATGAGAAGTCGACCCCCAGATTAAATAAAGGTGGTTATAACCACCCAGAATGAGAAGTCGGCCCTGCCAGTGAAAAGACACTTATGTTCACACCTGCAAGATTGTATAAATAAGAGAGGCCAACGCCTCATTTACTCACTCACTCAGTTGTTCATCAGAATGCAAGTTTGGAGTTACAGTTGGAGAAGAAGGAAGAGAGAGAGAGGCAGATTCTTGGGAGAGGACTTTCTCTATTGTTTGGTTTATTGTCTTGGCATTGCATTGGATATCTATATTAAGGAAGTTTTGTTGGGTTTTCTTCCCCATGAGGGTTTCCCAGGATAAATGTTGTGTACTCTTGTGATTGTGTTTCTCTCAGTGATCCTATCTATGCTATTGTTATATAGTAAATTGAAAGTAACCTAATAATAGTAGAAACTTTAACACTCTTAATGGGAATGGAGTGAGCATTCTTGGTTAATAAATCCAAAACCACCATAATACAATCATGTATTTGTAGGGCCATGGGTAAACCCCCTATAAAATATAAAGAAACAACCTCTCACTTGCTTTCAAGAATGTCATGAGGCCAAAACAGACCTATGGGATGGAAATATTATTTCATGACTTGCTGACATTCAAGGCACTAGGCATTGAATTGAATTATATCCTTCCTGATATCCAACCAAAAGTAAACTATTTTCATACTCACATGCATCTTTGCTAATTTTGGATGAGCATTGTAAGGTGCTTGATGAGATTATAATAACACCTACTTTCAAAAGGTCCTCTCTCTTAGGTATATACATCCTTTCTAAGTATCGCAATAGTCCATTTGTATCTAGTGAGTAATCTTCATATTTAGCTTCTACAACATTCGCCTTTTCAAAAATAAATTTTATTTCCCTATACCAATGATCCTCATGAATGTGACTTAATATGTGATCTCTCAAATCTAGTTTTAAGGATATCATTGATTGAATCATTGGTCTCTGACTTAATGCATCTGCCACATCATTTTCCTTCCTTTTTATACAGGAAATCATAAAATCATATTCATTGAACAACTCTCTTTAACGTCGCTAACGAGCATTAAGGCCTCTTTGAGTAAATATATGTTGAACACTATTATGATCAATCCTTAATTCAAGGTTCTCCAAATTAGGTAATGCCTCCATAACTTTAGTGCCATCATAACAACTACTGATTCCAAGACATGAGTAGGGTAATCTCTTTCATGATTCTTAAGATTCCAAGATGCATAGGCTATAACATCCTCTTCCTAGATTAACATTGTACTCAAGCCTACTTTGGAAGCATCAATACGAACTAAGAAATAATTATCCATATTAGGCTCTTTAAGGATTGGGGAACAAGTCAAATGTTACTTCAAGTCAGTAAATGTCAACTCACATTCATTCGTCAACTCAAATATTTTTGCTTCTTGCTAGAGAGAGGCGATGGAATTGTGATTTTTGAACAACCTTGTATAAATATCCTATAATATCCTACCAACCCCATGAAACTACATGCCCCTTGACCATTTTTCAGTACTATACATTCCATTATCACTTCAATTTTACTAAAGTCTAGTGCTATACCTTCCTCAATGATCACATGACACAAATAATGAATCTTTTTATGAAAGAAATAGCACTTCGATGTCTTTCCATATAGATTATTCTCCCAAAGACATTGAAGATCAAGTCTCAAATGTCCTTGGTGTTTTTTTCTTTATGAGAATAAACGAGAATGCCATCCATAAAGCCTTGTGAAAAATGGTATAGATATCTGCTAAAAACACTATTTATTAGATTCATAAATGTTGCAGTAGCATTAGCTAACCCAAAAGGTACCACCATGTATTCATAATTCCAAATTCTACTTCTAAAAGTAGTTTTGTGAATTTCTTCATCCTTAATCCTAAGTTGATGATACCTAGATCTCAAATCAATCTTAAGAAACATTGAAGCTTCCTTTTGTTGGTCAAACAAATCATTGATTTGAAGGGTAATTGAAGCTTCCTTTCGTTGGTCAAACAAATCATTGATTTGAAGGACAATATACCCATTCTCTATTATAGATTTTCTCAAATCTCTATAATCAATATAAATTCAAAAGGTACCATCATTTTTCTAAAAATGACAAGGATTATTGATGCACCTGAAAAGGACACCTTGGGCTAAATCATTCCAAGATCCAATAATTACTTAAGTTGAGTACCAAGCTCATTAAGCTCTAGAATCATCATTTGATAAGGTGTCTTGGATATAGTTTCCTATCCTAGTTTAAGGGTGATAGCAGAGTCAATATCTCAAGAAGGAGGTAGGCCTATTAGCTTTGAATGAAAAACACCATTTAATTCAGATAGCAATGGATGGAGTTTTGGTGCAGGATTACTATTCTTGTCAACAAATTCATCTGGATAAATCCTACATCCTCCCTAAAACGCTTCCTTACAATCTTTAATGATATACGATGAAGAGAACCCTAGCACTTGATTCCTTGAATCACTATTAATTCTCTTCATTATTATACCTACCGTCGGCATGGTATATAGCGATCGATATCACGTTGACTATCTATTAATTCACCGTGGACCAAATTTTTTTGAGTCGTTTTCCAAAGTTTTATATTACAGTTTAAATTTCTTTATTTTTCTTAATTGTTTAAAACATTTTTTTGACATCTAATTGGTTAGGGAAACCAACCCGTTATTGCCGAGTTAATGGCTACCAAAAAAATTTTGAGTTGTTTTTCCAAAGTTTTACATTACAGTTTGAATTTCTTTATTTTTCAGAGTTGTTTTCCAAAGTTTTACATTACAGTTTGAATTTCTTTATTTTTCAGAGTTGTTTTCCAAAGTTCTACATTACATTTTGAATTTATTTATTTTTCTTAATTGTTTAAAAACATTTTTTTGACATCTAATTGGTTAGTGAAACCAACCCGCCGAGTTGACGTATAGAAATAAATAAGTGGCTGAACATTTTTTGGAAAACTGTGAATGTGAGGTGATGTGGAGAGAGTTGCGCACTTGACTCTGACACTGTAGTGAATGCTTAGTGCATTCAATTCTCTGGCAACAACAACTCAGAGCAGAATTACAGGTAGTGTGGCAACCTGCATGCACATTTCTTGCCAGCCATTCGATATAGAATAAAAGTTTTGTGCTGTAAAAACTTTATATTTCTTGGTATTGGGTGTGCCGATCGATTTGAACAAGGCAGACGCTTCTTGTGACAAGTATAAGCTACATGGGTAGCTTGAGGATGCAGGTGATAGCTGCAAAAGGATATGTATATGCAGGCTTGCTCTCCAAGTGCTTTGTTCATTGTTTCCAAGAGATGAAGGAAGTTGTCGCCATCTGAAAAAACCGTTTGGTCTCTATTGCTACTTTGATATTTGAAGAATCGGATGATCAACTATGTTCATTGTTAAGAGACCCATTTCAACTGATTTTTTAGGGCTTATGATAGATTCCAAAGCAAACACTAATGCAACAGACTAGGCTAACACTAGTGCTTGTGCTATTAGAATTGGAGATATCATAGAGGAACGCAAGACTTTCTTCTTTGTTGGAAAGAAGACCACTTCAAATATGTTAACATGGACAGTAGTTCTTCTGTCCATCCATCAAGACTGGCAGAAAATGGCTCGGAAGCAAGTTATAGATGAAAATGGCTCGGAAGCAATTTCTAGACATTTGTGGGAATGATGATCCAGACATAAATACTTTGAACAAACTTAGAATCGTAATATCAAAAATTTTCTTTCCTAATTGGGTCATAACATTATGACGGAGGATTAATGTATCGATGTGATTGTCATGTTTTCTTGCAGGTGGACATGATTGTTAAAGAGTCTCTAACACTGTATCCACCTTTAGTAGCTCTAGTCAGATGGACAAAGAATGAGGTCATAATGCAATTATTAAGCCGTTCGATATAATGCACATAGTTGTTTTAGTTGGAAATCAATGGTTGCACCTTATGAACAAGATAGAAATGACACAACCTATTTACTTCAAACCAGGATCTCCTTACTTACCTGTGCTTCACGAGAGACCCTCTGCAACGTACACTTTAGAGACCCTCCTGCATCATACTCCATACATACTTTGCATCGTACTCCTTACATACTTGTTCTTCACGAGAGACACTACTGCATCTTTAAAGCAGCTCTATCCCTCTATCCGATGATGCATCTTTAGAGCGAGCAAATCTATCCCTCGATCCAGCGAAGCTATCCCTCAATCGGTCGCAATTGCTTGGGCCTCATAGAAACTTATTTCACCAGTCGCCTCTTCCTCACAACTTTGGCACAAAATCTTACAGATCAACAAAAGTAAAATGGAAGTTTGTGTGTGTGGACTACCATACCCATTCAAGAAGTTACGTATCCTACCAAGGATCATCCTAGGCTATTGTCTCCCTGAGCTACCGGCTTGATCTCCTGGTTTTTGTTGTTGTTACTATAACTGTTTGAGGAATCACACATAGTTATTGTGACTCTTTGAGGAAGTGCACACAATATTGGGTGTGATAGCTATTGCTAGAATTATTTCTAGGGAATAATAGTGAGAAGTGGGATCTATCTATCACTATTTCTATTGTAAGTATTGATCATTTGTCATGGTCAATCAAATGTATACCTTGTTTGTTCATGTATATTTTACAGTGCGAAAGTGATTTTGGTTAGTAGCACCAATGACTAACCATTTTTTTTTGCTTTTGATCCAACTTTATCCCGTTCCATGTGTGCTAAGACTGTTATTTCTCTCCCCGACTGAGTGCTTTGCAGGTAAATCTAGTCCAAGCAAATTGCCAGTTCTATGTTGGCTTCACTGTTGAAGCATAATTTTCATATTCTATGCAATTGTTTTCTTATAACATGGTATAATGACTTTGCATATACAGAGAAACATGATCTTCTATTAACCCTAATCAAAGGATTGACAAGATTCTTCCAAGATGTGGATTCTATAAAAAAAGCAAGAAACAATATTTCTGTTCACTGATCGGCCGAGAATGCATTTATCCCCCTAACCTGCCATCTCTGAAAGTGGCATATCAACATTTGTTCCTTATCCTCATGCAAGTCTCTTCCTTGATTAACTCACGGGATTATTATGAAGAATGAGACTAGTGGTAGCGTTGCCCCTAATCCAACGAACACCTTTTCCAATCACTGTGTGAATGGATAATGAGTGTCGGTGTGGTGCACGTTTCTCCTACGATCAAGCACTACTTTTATGAATTGAAGTTTCCATGATACCAACAGTGTAATTGGAAAATCCCTTATAGCATATATCATTTAAAAATGACATCTGTTGCCTTAGTTGTTGGTCTCGGAGAAATGAATTGCACCCGGGCTGGGGTAAATTCAATCCTCCACTCATGAATTCATAATTGTGTCAATTAATAATTAAGTAAATTTCGGACCTTGCTTGTGTTGAGCCTGTGTTGATGGGTAAACTTGGTTTGTTGGTTCTTCGTTTGGGTCCAGTCTGTGTTGATGGGTAAACTTGGTTTGTTGGTTCTTCGACTAGGTCCACTAAATCTGTTGGTACTTCTTCTTGATCAATGGATGAAACAACCACCTCTTTTGGCAGATAGAATTGTTTTAGAAGAATGTGAAGAATGGGTTAAAAAACTTATGATATGTGTGATTTGGTTGTCATTTGTATGGACACGTAAGACTTTCAATGGTCACTACATGGCACTAAATGTATTCTCTCTCTATAGCATGATAACACATATATATGTAATGACGCATGGAATATGTAAGGACGCATGGAAAATGAGCTATGATTTGTCATGGAGTTCACTGCATGGACTGATTTGCTACAGAAAATGTGCCTGCATTGTTGTCTCTCAAAAAAAACTGAAGATAGGTTGAAACCTGAGTATTAAAAATTGACTTTGCATAAAGGGTGCCTGCAAAAAGACAATCAATAGTTGTCATAGATGACGTGACTTCGGTGACATTGAATTTTGTATCATTGGAGAGATGTGGTGAATAAAGTTATAGTTGGAAGCCATTTTAAAATGCCACCTAACATAATAAGCAAATTTGTAAATCGTTGTTTTTTTCATAACTTCAAACTAGTACAAATCAAATCACTTATGCAAATTTGTCAATAAGCTTTATTTTATTGTTTAAAGAGCCATTTATTCCCATCCTTAAGATTTTGTGATGCAAAAAAACTTGACACTGTAGGCAGGGACTTCCCACGCTGTGTTGGCATGTGAACTCAACCTATAGGAAAGAAACTTGACACTGTA
>ML803178.1:268340-297527 GCA_009831015.1 Picea engelmannii
AATAAATACCCAGAAACCATACACAAATAAACAAAAGATATAACCTGGTGTTGATGGGGAAGAATTTCCCTTCAACAATAAGGGGTAGTCCCTAGTACATGGTTCTAATTAGACTATGCACTGTTTGGTTTTGGAGACCCATCCAGATTCTAGCCCGATTGCCATTACTAGTTATGAGGGGTGATTGGATGGTTGGTGAATGCAATGAAAATGCAAATGCGATCTAAGTAAGTGCATAAATAAATCTAAACTAACATATCCTAGCTAAGATCATTTAAAGTAATAAATTGAGCAGTTGTAAATGAAACTAATCCAAGCAAATAATATCACCCAGATAGTTGTTATGAAGCAACAAGGTTAGACAACACATGTATGCAGAAACATAACAAGATTAGTCTAAATCATGCAATTACATACATAAGAAACTCTTTATCTCAAGGAAAAATATAAGAAAGAATAAGAAAAAATGCAATAATAATTCAATTTGCATAAGAGAAATCTCTATGAAAAAAGACATATTATAGCACATGTAAATAGTACACAGTTAGTTTCAAATAGTTTACAACAACCACCATTTACAAGAGTTCTTCTCTCCAACAAAATTGGCCCTGAGGGCTTCTCAATTTTGGTTAACATAATAGTTTCTCCAAAATAGTTTAGCGAATGTAGAATGCTTGAAGAGCCCTTTCAAAATGGGCCTCTTCCTTTACTTATATAAATTCTAGTAACTGTTGAAAATTTCTTATTGAATTCCAAAAGAAGAAGTTATAAAACCTTTTAGCTTCCCCCTCAATGGCTATTGACATGTGTAAGAATAAGGATGAAACTGATGCCAGTTGGAAAAAGACAAAATAAACTATAGTTGTTAACAAATTCAAATTTGCTATTTTGTCTTATTCATGGGTTCTTTGCCTTCATGTATGCTTCCCTAACCTGGTACTTCCCATCGAGTGATATGATCCTGCGATACAAAATTTCCTCTAGGCTAGTTGTGTTGGAGGATGAATTATCGGTAAGGGTATTCATGTCTCTTGTTAGAGTGGCCATGAATGCCTAAATCATTGTCTGAACATTGGTCGATTAAACGAGGTGTTCTTCCATTGCCTCAATTGTTACCTTTGTGGTTTCTTCAACTCTCTCCCTTCTTTGATTCATATTATGTTGGATGTGTTCAAGGATCTATTCCATTGCAATGGTTTTCCCGAGCTCCATAATGGGAGGAAGGAGACCCTTATGTGTTAAGACTTGTGTGTCTTTGTTGATCCAGATTTAGGATCGGAATGAACTGATTAACAGACTGAATGCAATAAACATAGAGATATGAAGAACACCAAAGATATCCAGTGAACAATATCTTCTATTGAATAAATGAAATAGGATGAAACTGTAAACTGCATAACTGAAACACTTGATCAAATGGTGGTAGTTATCTCTGAGAAGAGATGTGGCTGCTACATGCATCTTTCTGAGTAGAAATAATTACAATGAGGCTCCAAAGGCATTTTTGATATTACTCATGAATTCCAAAACACTAGAAATCCAAAAAACTAACCCTAGGAGGTGAAACACCAAAATTCATGTGGGCCCCTATGGGTAAGCTGGTACCTCAAATTCCTGGGGTCGTAACTTTTTCATACGACCTATGTTTTAGGCGTGTCTTTCAGATAACTACACATTACACCGCGAAACTTTGACTCTGTGTATAGTTTGACTATGGCGAGCCAAAAAATCATTGTTTAGGGCTCCAAAATGACCCTAGAAGTACAACAAAATGTGCTGACATGAAAACATAAAAAATAACCCAGTTAGATTAGATGAGAGGCCACTAGTATCCACCTAGAAGATGTGTAGGTCTTCAGACAACCCCAGAAGTGTAGAACCCACAATTACAAAGAAGTACAAAAGAATGTGTTGAACTAGAAAAGGACAAGAGGAGTCAATTGGAAGAGGTGGGTGGCCACCAATATCCATCTAGATCAATCCTCCCCCCCTAGGAAGAAATGGTCTCCATTGCATTGAGTTCCCCCATCAGGTGAGGAAAATTTTGTTGGATTTAGCCCAGGGTGAGCCACTTTCCTTGGTGTAAGAGCTTCCCTGCCTTGACAACCCGATAAAGTTGGATCCTCTGCTGGCGAGTGCCCTTGACCTGTGTGTCCACTATCTGATCAGTGGATGCTTTCTCCATGTAGTAAGGGTTGAGCTATAGTGGTGTCAACTATTCTACGATCTCTGAGGTGTCTAATAATGGTGGAAAATATGGTCGAAGGAGGTCCACATTAAACGTTGGGTGCAGGACAAGGAAGGGTGGAGTGTTGAGCTCAAAATCACTACTACCCACATCCTTGGTGATAGTGTAAGGCCCATAACGAAGTGGGAGAAGATTCCAATGGGGCCCTATGAGACGCTCCTTCTGCAAATGTAACCAGACTTTGTCTCCAACCTGAAACTGGTGCGGTACCCTATGTTGATCATGGCACTACTTTTACTTAGCATTGGATTTTTGTAAAATATCCTAGACCTGTTGGCAGATGTGTTGAAATCGCTCAATGAATCTGGTGGATTTGTCGGTCTCATAATGAACATGGGAAGAATTTTCCTGTGTGGTGGAAAGAGGTAGTGCAACATCAATGGGACCCAAGGGTTGGAATCCCAACCCCACCTGAAATGGGCTCTGGTCAGTGGAGCTATGGAGATCCCTATTGTAACTATGTTGAAAATAGGGGAGACTCTCATCCCATGTACGTGGATTCTTAGAGTTGTACATACGTAGGATGTGCACAATCATCTGATTGACAACCTCTGTTTGGTCAACTATTTGGGGGTGGAAAGCAGTGGATTTAGTGATTTTGGTGTCCAACAGTGACCAGAGACTTGACCAAAATGTGTTGAGGAACCTACTGTCCCGGTTAGAGATGATGGTATGTGGTATCCCAAAATGGACTCACACTCGTTCAAAGAATATCTTGGAAGTGTTTTCCGCTGTGATATTCTTCTTCCGGGCTGTAAGGATGGTCATATTTGAAAATCAATCAATGACCACAAACATACAGTCATTTCCTTGCTTGGTACTGGACGTAAGGCCATACATGTAATCCATTGATATGGATTCCAAAGGATTATTGGGAGTATGAAGAGGGGTGTATAAGCCTTGATTCTTGATGGTTGGCTTGGAAATGGCACAGGTATTGCAAGATCTGATATACTTGCTAACATCTTGTTGAATTTTTGGCAAATAAAAATGTTTTTGAAGAACGACCACAATTTTCTCCATGCCAAAATGTCCTGCCATCCGACTGTAGTGGGCTTCCCAAATCATGTTTTCACGCTCTCTTGCAATAACACAGAGATGGCCCATATGGCATAATATTCTACCTTGAATGTGAAAATCAGTGACAGTCGCGCTTGTACCCAAGAGCTGATAGGTGGTGGTGAAGTCTGGATCTTGTTGATAAAGTTTGGGCCACTCAGATGCCTCATGTCCACAGGAATGGAACACTATGGTGAGTGAAGCCACAAGAGTTCAATTGAGGAAGTGAACGACATGATTTGAGATCCCGGTCTTATAGTTTGTGTTGATATGGAACTGTTGCAGGTAGGTGGACCACTTCTGATGGCGATCGTTCTGCAATTTTCCCTGTGTCTATATGAACTGCAGAGGCTTGTGATTAGTGTGGATGATCGTCTCCTTTCCCATAATGTAATGTTTCCATTGACAATATGCTTGTACAATGGAATAAATTTCCTTGTCACGGGTGGGGTATTTTCAGTCAATATCTGAGAGTGTCTCACTATGGTATGCCATCGGATGACCATGCTGAGTGAGAATTGTGCCTACAACATAGTCAGATGCATTAGTCTCAATCTCAAACAGTTGTTGCAGATAGGTCAAGGAGAGTACTGGAGCAGAGCATAAGTGATGCTTTAGATCATATAATTCTCGTTGTTGTTCCTTCCCCCACACGAAATTTTCCCTACCACCGCCCTTGGTCACCTGGCTGAGGGCCCATGCAATATGGGAGAATCACAACATGAACCGTCGGTAGAAGTTGGCCAGTCCCAAGAAGCTCTGAAGCTCGGTTAGTGTGGTTGGGGCTGGTCAATCACGAATTACTTGGATCTTAGTTGTATCAACATGTATCCCATGCTCATCAACAATGTAGCCCAAGTATTGGACCTTGTTCATGCTAAAAGAGCATTTTTCCAAGTTGGCATATAGCTTGTTCTGTCGCAGAGTGCTCAAAACCTGTTGAATATTCCACATTTTCTCCTCCCAAGTTCTTCTAAAGATGAGGATGTCATTCAAATATACCACCATAAAAGAGTTGGTGAAGGGTCTCAATACATCATCCATCAACCTCATGAAAGTGGTTGGTGCATTTGTTAAACCAAAGGGCATTACTAGCCATTTGAAGAGACCTTCTTTAGATTTGAAGGTTGTCTTCCATACATCAGTTGGTTCAATGAGAACCTAGTGGTAGCCACACTTTAGGTCAATATTGTTGAAGAGCTTTTCCCCCTTGATTTGGTCAAGAAGGTCATCAATCCTAGGAATTGGGTACTAGTTCCTGACTGTGATTTTGTTTAAGGCTCTGTAATCAATGCAGAGTCGCCAAGTCTCATCTTTCTTCTACACCAGTACAATTGGGATTCCACAAGGGGAGGATTTGGGTCTGATGTTCCCCTTTTGAAGAAGGTCTTGGATCTGACGCCTTATTTCGTCATTTTCCATCAACGAGTGACGATAGACTGGTCCATTAGGTAGAGTTGCACCAGGGGTTAGATCAATTGGATGCCTGACTTGGCAGTGCGTCGGTACCCTGGTGGGTGAGGAGAAGATGTCTCTGTATTCTTCCATGATCCCATCCACTTGCTTCTGTTGCAAAGAGAGGCTCGGTGTAGAGACCAAAAATCTGGTAGCGACCTTATGCTTACTGTGAGCATGGATCAAAAATAGGACGAAATTCCCGGTCTGTGAAATGACCTTACTGCATTGCTTAACAAAGATTAAATAAATAGTCGTAGGTGATGCTACCTATGGTATCCTGCACAATTGTGTACCCAAAGTAATAATAACACTGTGAGGTCTAGACTCATATACAACATGACGCTTCCAAAAATATGGTTTTTCTAAAAGAACATCACAAAGTTCAAGGGGTGAAATATCACACAATACCTCATCTTTGAAAGGCTTGATGTCGTAGGGCAGACAACATTGTTGGCTGACACAAATATCTCTACCTTGGTGAAGCCAATCGATGGTGTAGGGATGCAGGTGAAATGTCATTGGCAGGTCCAACCGCTTGACGACCTTTGTTGAAATGAGGTTCTTTTGACTACCTCTATCGACAATGAAATGAAGCGGAGCCCCATTTACCCACATCTATGAGTGAAAGAGGCGTTCCCCTTCCTCTGGCTATTCTGGTTCACTTGGTAGTAATTTGGTGGTAGGGACAATGGAACTGGGTTCAACATAAATAATCCACTTCCCTCCTTCGGGATTTGATTTGGAATCAGAATAGGCCTCTGACTTAGAAGCCTTCAGCTCGGGCACAAGTGACTACTTGGAGCGACATTCTTCAGTGTTGTGCTGAGGGATTTTATGGTACTCACACCATTTTCCCGTGTCCTTCTTCGTCTTCTCATTGCCCTTCTTTTGTTGTGACTTGGACTGGTTGTCCTGAGAGTGGCCATCTTTGTTCTATCCCTTACTGTGTGGGTTGGGGCCACCTTTCCCCTGCTTCGACTGGGAGGATTTTGCAGATCCAAACTCTCGCCTCTTCTGCTTAAATTTTTGCTCGATCTTGACAACATATCTATAAGTTGTACCCAATGAGATGATGTCAAGAAACTCCATTTATGTTTGAATGTATCTATGAAAATAGTCACGGTATTTGAGAACTACATGTCACTCAGAGTCTTTAATACCCAATTTGGTGTGCATGGTATGGAAAATATTGGTGAAATATGGTACTTTCTGGTCCCTTTCTTGACGCAGGGTAGTCCATCTGGTGTACTGGTCCTCGTAGCTTCCAACAGGGTAGTATTGTTCTTTAATGGCATCCTAGAAGGAATCCCATATAGGGGAAACCACAAATATTTCAGATTCCTCTATGGCCCTTTGATCAGAGTAAGTTTCCCACCAGTCCTTAACATGGGGGGTGGCCTTGAGGAGTGAAAAAGTAATCTTTTCCCTATCGAAAAAAATTGTGGACCGAAAAATACCCTTCGAGTAGATTCAACCATTTATCTACAACATCCACATCTATCAGTCCTTAAAATAATGGAATATCAAAATTTATGTGTACCTTGAAGGGGGTTGCATGGCCGCTTTATGAATATGCTTCTCCTGTGGGCAGCCACCGAAGGATCTACGCAAATTTTTCCATCATTTCGTTCCTTTGTCATGCAAGGGCTTCCTCGAGCAACATTTTAAAAGGATCTCCTACTCCATCATCTTTCTTTTCGTCTCCCATGGGTTGTTGTCGATCTCGATGCAACTCCAGAGGCCTTTTTGATATTACTCATGATGCCAAAACCCTAGACATCCAAAAACCTAACCCTAGGAGGTGAAACGCCAAAAGCCATGTGGGACCCTATGGGTAAGTTGGTACCTCAACTTCCTGGGGTCGTAACTTTTGCATACGACCTCTGTTTTAGGCGCGTGATAGCCCATTGGAAAGATATTTCAGAGAACTACACATTACTCTCTCAAACTTTGACTCCGTCTACAATTTGACTATAACAATCCAAAAAAACACTGTTTAGGGCTCCAAAATGACCCTGAAAGTACAACAAGATGTGTTGACATGAAAACATACAAAATAAGCTAGTTGGATTAGGTGAGAGGCCACCAATATCCACATGGAAAATGTGTAGGGCTTTAGACAACCCAAAAAGTGTAGAACCCATAATTACAAAGAAGTACAAAAGAACATGTTGAATTAAAAACGGACAAGAGGAGCCAGTTGGAATAGGTGGGTGGCCACCAATATCCATCTAGATCATTTTTCGAGTTACACGTAGATTGCAAGTGAGCTTGTCATTTCCTTTTATGCTCTTTTCCCCACTTTTTGGCATTGATCAAGTGAAGAGTATTCAATTCTTATTTATACTTTTGAGGGTAAGGGAATCCCGACTGGAGCATCCAGGTTCTCGACAATCCACCTTTTTATATCATCTAATCCCTCCCGGATGGTGGACAACTGGACATCTTTTACTTTCAACCGATTATGTTGATCCATTATTTTAGTTGAAAGTTGGTGGAAGACATGAAGATGGGAATTCATATCTGTAATAGTCTCCTCGAGCTACCTCCTTAGTTGTTTAGCACATGTTTTGATTTCTCTTTGACTGCCCTCATCTTTTCTTGCATGCCTGAGATATTCCTCCAGTTCTCTAATCCTGACATCCTTTCCTTTGTTTTGGAGGAATAAATTCTTTAGGTTCCACTCTATTGTTGTAGTGAAGGTGGTTCCAACAGATGCTATGGAGAGAAGGTCCTTACTAACGTCCTTTTCCACAGTGGTCTTTGTGAGGAATGATACTGGGTTGGCACCAGTGACTGGGACCTTCCTGACCTGTTGTTTCACAATTATGCGCATGGCTTTGTCAAATTTGATCTTCTTCAAGTTCACCACTTTGTTGGGTTTGTAGGGTATGCAAAGACCCAACTCCATTCCACTGAATTGAAGTTGAATGCTGGGAACTTTCATTGATGTTTTCAAGATGTTAGTTTCCATAGGTGAGGCATCATTATTTAGAGCCTCTTAATCCCTTTTTCATTGCTCTTCTTCAACTTCCTTAGTCATAGCTTCATCTACTGCTCTTTGTTCTGTCGTTGTTTCTTCTGTTGTCTCCTTTTCAACTGCTACTTTCTCAGTCGCTGTCTTTTCTTCTTCTTCTACTGGTGGTGGTGGTGCATAAACTTCTTTTTTGGCCTTGCTCTCTTCTATCTTTCTTTTATTTTCAACAATGTCTTCTTTCTTTTCCTGAACCTTTTCTTTCTTCCTTCATTTCTTGTCTTCCACTATTTCTTCCTCCTCTACTGATCCATAATGTGTGGATGTTGTTGTGACATATGATTTATTTGTTGCCTCTTCTTCATCTCTTTTCCATGCTTCTTCATGAGATTTCTCTTCATCAATGATCCTTCCTATATTTTTTTCCTACCTCTTGGAAATAAATTCATCATATGTTTGAGCACGGTAGTGAACTTATTCTTCCTCCCAGGTGGCTGAAGTGTATTCCCATGGGTGTTTGTACTTGTTTCAATGTTCCATGACTACTTTGTTTGAATCATGTATCCAAAACCTTTCTTCTCATAAGTGGAATGATAACAACATGTCCAATTCTACTTGGGCTTACTTAATGTTTTCGAACAAGTATGAGCTGACCAAAAATGACAACGTGGGACATATAGCCTTCTTGTCTCGATATAATATTGCTCTGACTCCATGGATCATAGTTTGATATGTGATCTTTTGAAGCACTAATCCATCGGGCACAAATATTGGGAGATAATGGGGAGCTTTGGTAGCTTCCTATACCCTTATGTAAGTTTTGTGCTCCATGAGGTACCGATCTCCAATATTCCAGCTTATTGCCAATGCTTTATCGTTCATACATAGAATTGGTGCACCAAATATGAGCTCATAGAGAGGTGATACGAAGTGATCACAGATCATGTGGTACTTCATCCTGTATTTGTTCTCCCATAACAATTTGTAGTAAATATACATAAACGGATCGATTGGATTCTAGGCCCAACCCAACTTGGGATATTGATGGCGCATGCACATAACATCCAAAAGATAAGAATGCATGTGAAATATTGGGAATTGGTCTGGAGCGGTCTCCTTGATGACTGTGATGGACTATGATAGGGTTGTTGACAGGATGTTGACCCAATTGAATGATGATCCTTCATCAACACAATAATATATCAGAGGAATAAGGGAGAAAGTGAATTTATAAGCATCTTTTTCCCCATAAATCCTACATAGCATCGCCACAATGCATTACTATGGAGTTCTTAGAAAAGTGGTCAGATATGCACCAGGTGGTCTGAGCTTGAACATTTTATCTGGCTTGTACTAGATCTTGAATATATCCTTTGGATTCTGTGGGAACTTGCTAATGAGTTCATCATTCAATGACTAAGTTCCCTTTTACAAATGGTAATACTTGGATATGTCAGTGGCTTGGAATGGCGATATGGGTTGTCCCTTAGCATTAAGTATATATCAGTTTTCAAGGGATACGTGATTGAGGATCCATGAGATCATGTCTGCACAAGGGAAAATTGTTGCACAAGCCGAAAACCTGTGCAATAATGACCTCCATATGTTCTTGAAGATTTTGAGCTCATCCTGATCTTCAACGTCCACAGGGAAATGTTTCTTCTTGAACATCCAAAAAACTTCACCCCATTTGAGTGAAGTTCCCCCTTTCTCTAATATTCATGTATTATCATCATAGACTGCCCCTGGGGTGTCAGGTTCTTCCTCATGTTAGCTCCCACTTATAGAAGCTTCTATCACGTGTACTTTTCTTGCAGGTTTCTTGTGAGGTGACATATTTGAATCTGCGACAAACACACTCATTATTAGTGCACTAAATCAATGATAACAGAAGATATGACAATAAACACAAAACATTTGTTATGATATTCATGTGAATCATTGGGATATTGAGAAGTAATAGGGGTTCAAAGATGAATCTATCAGTGTGAACCTGTGTTAGTACTTGAGGAACTACTAATTCCAATGCCAGGGGGAAAGTCATCGTCTGAAGAATATAGGATGATGGGAGACATGGTGAAAGTTCGAGTGAAATATGGTTTAGTTTGGGTGAACTTGAATAGTTGATGATAACTACGCCTCTAACATCCCCAACCTGCCAAGCTGGGCTATGCCACTACAAACCTCAACTTATGTTGTTCTAACACCAATCAGTAACATCCAGACTCACTGTTGGACAATGCCACTTCAACATCTTAGTGCACGTATACCACTTACAACACACCATGTTATGAGTAGCATTAAATTATTTGCGCACAATCTTAAGGAATTACGCCCAAACCCAAGATGGGTCTCTTTCCATGAGTAAACTTCTTTTAATATAATCATAGCAGTGAAATAAACGAAAAAAATCTACTGCACACATAATCCTTCAGAGCACCAATACGTTGTTGTGCATGCAGTTACGCTGCACACATAATACTACTACACAAAATCGATAGGATACTACACGTCGATTCTATCACCTTGGTGCGTGTGGGCACCTTGTAATATTCCATATATAAAAAGTATGCAGAACAAAAATAAAATGATAGAAATGGTAGATGGAAAACAATATAACCAAAACAACACCACAATAATACCAAAATGATACCAGAATAACACCAGAAAGAGCACTTTGATTACTAAGAGCAATGTTCACTCGCCTCTTCGAGGGGGAAACCTCTAGTAGAGCAGAGCTCTATTACAATAATATCCAATACAAAAGTTCTCATACCCTCGACTCCTATTTATACTAAATATGTCTATCAAAAGAACAATCTAGAGGAAGATCCTTCTAGAAGGGGAAGCTTCTATTAGGTCTTCTTACATTGGACTTATTCTTCCTTATTTCTAGGCCTTATTAATATTGACCTTTATTACATTGGAATATATTATTCTACCTACGTGAGGGGTTAGGTCCCTAACATGTCCTCCCCCTTAAAAACGGCCTTGTCCTCAAGGATTGAGATGTGGAAATTGTTGCAGAATGGTAGTTGGTTCCCAAGTGGCATCTGTTGGAGTTGAATCTTTCCACTGAACTAACACTTCCTTGATGGTTTTCTGACACAGAAGACGCTCATACTGGTCCAAAACTACTTGTGGTTGTAGCAAATGGAGCCTTCTTCGTCCAACTCGGGAAGGTTGGTTTGAGTTTGGTACTTAGTTCCAATCACGTTCTTTAAGAAGGAAACATGAAAAACAGGATGGAGCTTAGAATGACTAGACAAAGCTAACTGATAGGACACCTATCTCACACACTTGAGAACGATATAAGGACCATAAAATTTGGGCGCCAGTTTCTGACAATGGTCAGCCTTGAGGGAATTTTTCTTGTAAGGTTGCAGTAGAAGAAACACCTGATCCCCTTCTGCAAATTGACATTCAGAGAAACCTTGATCTTCTTGTTTCTTCATGCAATTCTAGGCCATCAACAAATTCTCTTTGAGGGTACGAAGAATAGCCTCTTGAACTGTAAGCGTTTGGTCAACTGCCTGGACCTTTGAGACACCTAGAAAATATGAGAGAATTGAAGGTGGATTTTGTCCATATACCGCTTCAAAAGGAGTCATGTGGGTAGCTGTATGGTATGAAGTGTTGTACCACCATTCAGCTAGTGGTAACCATTGAGCCCACTGATTTTGATTTTTCAAGGCAAAACACCTCAAATATGTTTCTAAACACTTGTTGACAACTTCATCTTGACCATCAGTCTGGGGATGATAAGTTGTGTTGAGATGCAATTGGGTGCCTTGTATATTGAACATTTCTTGCCAAAAATTGCTGGTGAAAGTTGGGTCGTGATCAGAAACAATAGAATGTGGCATGCCATGAAGCTTGAAGACCTGATCCATGAAACATTGAGCCATAATGGATGTTGTAAATGGGTGTTGAAGAGCACATAAATGAGCATAATTGGAAATATGATCAACTACCACCATGATGATTGATTTATTGTCCGATTTAGGTAATCCTACAATAAAATCCATAGAGATATCTCGCCAAATAGCAGGTGGAATTGGAAGCGGTTGTAGTGTGCTAGGATATTTGACTATTTCTCCCTTGTTGTGTTGACACACATCACATTCAAACAAAAAATTATGAACATCATGTTTCATACCATCCCAGAAAAAAGAACGTTTGACCCTGTCATAGGTTTTGGCAAACCAGGAGTGCCCAACTGTGGGTGTAGCATGAAGCTCAGAAAGTATCATCAATTTAATTTTTGACTGTTTACTTAAATAGAAATGGACTTTGTATCGAATATCATCATGGAGCTAAGAGTACCCTGGGGAAACTAGAGAAATAGATTGCGATTGTTGTATCATATGTGAACTTTTGGGATCGTGTAGCCATTCCTGGTGAACAACTTGGAGCCAATCTGGTACAATGAAGGAGAGAGAAAAAAGGGACCCTTTATCTTCATATTGTTGGGAAAGTGCATCCACAACCACATTGTCTTTTCCTTTATTGTAAATGATCTCATAATCATATCCAAAGAGCTTCGTCACCCATTTTTGTTCCTATGGGGAGGAAATGCGTTGTTCCGGAAAATAATTGGGGCTTTGATGATTTGTCTTAATTTGGAAGCATTGCCCCAATAGATAAGGGCACCAAAGATCAACGAAATGCAAAATAACCAACATTTCCTTTTCATAGATTGATTTGCCAAAATTTCTCTCAGACATTTTTTTGTTGGTAAAGGCCAAAGGATGACCCTCTTGCACAAGGACATCGCCAATTCCTTTCCCTGAAGCATCACATTCCAGGACAAAGGTCTTTTTGAAATCAGGAAGGGCCAAGACTGGAGTGGTTCACATGGCCATCTTCAAGGTTTGAAAATCATGAGCAGTTGTTTGAGTCCAAGTGAAAGAATTATTTTTAAGGAGTGTAGTGAGAGGTGTCGCAATCTTTCCATAGTTCTTAAAAAACTTGCGATAATAACCTGTTAAGTCCATAAATCCACACAAGATTTTGAGAGTCTTTGGGTGAGGCCAGTATTGCATAGATTCTATAGTTTTAGGATCCACCCTGACGCCGGCTTTGCCAACAAGATGACCCAAGTACTGGACTTCTGAGGCGCCGAAAGCACATTTAGATTGTTTTAGGAAAAGTTGGTGCTGAGAGAGTAGATGGAGAACTCGATCCAAATGAGAAAGATGGTTTGTCCAGGTTTTTCTATAGATGAGGATATCATCAAAGAAAACTAATACAAAATGATAGAGAAAAGGATGGAATACATGATTCATGAGGCTTTGGAAAGTGGAGGGAGCATTACACAAGCCAAAGGGCATGACCAAAAACTCATAGTGGCCCTCATGAGTTCTAAAGGTAGTCTTAGGAATGTCAGCCTATTTCATACGGATCTGGTGGTAGCCAGAATGAAGATCAATATTAGTAAAGAACTGGGTGCCACTCAATTCATCCAAGAGGTCATCAATGACATGAATGGGAAATTTGTCTTTAATGGTGAGTTTTTTGAGGGCACGAAAGTCGGGACACATGTGCCAAGAACCTTCTTTATTAAGGACCATGACCACTGGAGAGGATTAGGGGCTCGTACTAGGGAGGATAACACCTACGTTGAACAGTTCTTGAACCATTTTCTCAATTTCTTTTTTTTGGGAAAAGGGGTGATGATAGGGACGAATATTAGGAGGAAGGCTTCCTGGGACAAGGGGAATTGAATAATCATGAACACCACAGGAAGGAAGGAGTCCCTGGGGAGTGGAAAAAACCACTTGATGTTTAGAGAGGATGGATTGGAGGTCCTGCGACATAGAGGGTGTCTCGGTTTCTTGTATGGCATGGAGTTGGGAAATAATGCTAGAATGACCTTTCTTGAGCATCTTTTCCATGTGATGGGAACTAATGATCTCAGGGGAACCGATGGTGATTCCTTGGAACTTATATTGTTGGCCCTCCTGGTTGAATTGCATAAATAATTTCTTAACATCCATTAGAATGGGACCCAAAGTCCTTAGCCAGTTTATACCCAACACAATGTCACAACCTCCCATGTCAATAGCAAACATATGAGATTTCAGGTGGTAGTCACCAATTTGGAGACGCACATTTTCACAACGCCCTCCACATTTCATGGACCCTCCATTGGAAATCATGATTTGGAAATTATTGATTGTACAAATATAGAAATTAGTTTCTTGGGAAATGTGGTGATGAATAAAATTATGGGTGCTTCCACTATCAACAAAAATTATGACCTTCTTATGCTTGATGTAACCAATTAGCTTGAGGGTTTGGGGAGTAGAGAAGCCAGTGAGATAATTTAGGGAAATGAGTGGTTCTACTTCGGGAGGGTCTAAGGGAGGGGTTATGTCAGTGGGTTCAGGTGACATAGACACAAGGGGAGCTTCAACATCCTCTTCTGAAAAATCCTCCAAGATGGCCATAAAAATCTTTTGTTCCTTACACTTTTGTCCTGGAAAATATTTGTCATCACAATTATAACAAAGGCCTTTGAGTTGGTGTTCAACCATTTCAGCCCTGGTCAATTTTTGGATCTTTAGTGGAGTAGAAGGAGGAGCGGGATTTATTGGTTTAGTGCGAGGAATAAAGGAGGTTTTCTGGTTTTGAGAAGAGACAACTTGTTGTGCTTCCTTAGCTCTTTTAGTAGCCTCCACCCAACTCTGAGGCCGAGCCATGAGAACATGGGCACAAATCTCATCCTTGAGACCGCTGATAAAACATTCTTAAGAAAAAACATCAGACATGCCCTCTGTACGAAAAGCTAGTCACTCAAAAGAAACTATAAAGTAGTCCACTATGCCAGATTGTTTCAACTTTGTCAAATGGCCTAAATGGTTGGTGTTAATGTCAAAGCGTTCATAAAGCTCTGCCACAAAGTGTGTCCAAGAAACATACCCTTGGCGGACAATTTTTCTCCATTGATACCATTGCCAACGTTCTTGATCTAGATAGATAACACCATAGCGGAGTTTGGCCAACTCATTTGTAATATCGTACAAAGAGAAATAATGTTCCATTTGAGTTACCCAGCCAGTGGGATCCGAGCCATCAAATTTGGTCACATCCACCTGTGGAAGGCGTAGGTCATGCTGAAAGTGTTGGGGCTGGAAATTATGGGAATAAAAGGAAGTTTAAGCTTCGGTATGAAAAGGTGGGTCAGATAAGGGAGGATTTGCAGGGATATGCAGCTTGGTGCAGATCATCATAGCGACAGATTCAATATGGGTAGTAATGTCTTGTTTGAGGTCTTGTTTGAGTTTCTCGATTGAGGCGATGATGGAGGAATGCATGTTTTTATTGATGGTGGAAATATTGGTACTGATCTATCTCACTTCTTTTTGGGTCTCTGTGAAATTAGATTGCAAGGAATTGAAGCGAGCTTCCAAGTCTTGGCTATGGGTATGGTCCATGATGACGAGGGAACCGAAAAGGGGCGAGTGGGGTCAAAACGATTGCTGAAAAATGATAGGTATGAATGTGATAAGGGAGAAGAGAGAAATCCAATGGAATAGGTCTCAAATAATGGTGCAACAATATATTTTTTTTTTACACCTGCAGAGTTATACTCCGATCTGAAGAATAATGCAGTGATGAAATGCCCAAATTCTTAATCAGGAAGAAATGTGTAGTGATTTGGAAACTCAAATGCAGGAGACACAATTGTGTGGCAATAGATCTTGTTTGTTTTATTTTTTGTTTCCGTCCCCAAAGGTTAGGTATTCAAGGGTTCTACAGACAATGGTTTTCCATGTGCTATAGCTCTCTTATATACGTGTGGGATCAAACAGTAGTAATCGACCCAATATCTAAGGGAACCAACTAAGGAGGCTAGACCATGCCCTTAGTCATACTAACCAACTACCCAGGTACTAGAGAGTATCTTCCCGAGTGTTTTTCTCGGTGGCACTATAGCTGTCAGGAGACCGATCAATTTATCTAAAGTGGGCTTCAGGAAATCTAGGTTGATCTATATACAGGTGTTGTCTAATGCACTACCACTCGAAGGGGTACCAATGGGGGTTACAAGGGTGGCCAACAAATGTGCGCTTAAGTACCACTTGTATTTTCTACGTGTATGAATCCCTGACCACAGGTTTATGTGCGTAACGAAAAATCTATGTAGCTTAAAGACGTTGGAATACGTCTCTACCCTGAAAAAAAATTAACCCACAATTTTCTGCCAAGGAAAATGCTCTGATACCACTTGTAATATTCCAGATATAAAAAGTGTGCGGAACATAAATAAAATGCTAGAAATGGGATATGAACAACAATATAACCATAACACCACTACAATAATACCAAAATGATACCAGAATAACACCAGAAAGAACACTTTGATTACTGAGGGCAATGTTCACTTTCCTCTTAGAGGGGGAAAACTCTATTACAATAATATCCAAGACAAAATTTTGCATACCCTCGACTCCTATTTATACTAAATATCTCTATCAAAGAACCATCTAGAGGAATATCCTTCTAGAAGTGGAAGAACCTTCTAGAAGCGGAAGATTCTATTAGGTATTCTTACATTGGACTTATTCTTCCCTATTGCTAGGCCTTATTAATATTGATCTTTATTACATTGAAATATATTATTGTACCTATGTGAGGGGTTAGGTCCCTAGCACAGCTTCACCACACGCATGGAAAATTATACCCCGCCTCAGTATCTTCTAGTCATACCACATAATTTAGAACTTAACCATATCATGAAAGGAAAGAATATTATACATATTAACCATACATTTAGCTAACATTAAACAATTATAATTGTCACACCACATATGTCACAGTTTACAGGAAAAAGGAATGCATATAAGAAGTAAGATTACACATAATTAACGACATTGTGCATATGCAATTTCATACAGGAAAATAACCCATAACATAAAGTACACAACAAGCACACGACCATTAGAATAATCTCATAAGAGACACTTATCTTTAATGAAAAGTCACCAACTACGTGTGTAACTTAGACGTTCCTCTCATCCATAGACTCTATCGCTCATAATATTTCAGCAACAAGTCAACCCTGAGTTGGGGCATAAACTCCAAAGGGAAAAAAATGTTCCTAATGCCAAGATATGGTATGGTATTTATAAAAATACTTAATCCAAGGTGCCAATGCATCCACTAGCCTACAATCTCTCATTCCTCGCATGCATGTCCCACCTAAGGAAGTGTGCCCCTTCTTTGCTCAACAATCCTTCGATTGCCCCACTTCCCTTCCAGGGATTTAGTGACATGATGGACATGAAGTCTCAGAGCCCTGTATATAATGGCCAATGCACCAGGGAAAAATTATCAACAACTCTCTCACCTGTGGATAATGCTCATGGTCCTGACAACTCGCCTCTTCGACACAACAAATCTCTCACCCAGAGAGAAATGCTCATGGGATTGACAACCTGCTTCTTCAAAAATGCATAGGATTTCCTAAGAACCCCCATTCAACAATGACAGTAATTAAAACCAAATATCATTCCTCCCACAAAGCTCTCAACTGAAGGATGATCGAAATAATGAATGATCCCCCCAAAATACACTATCGCTCAATAATATATTTGCATGGTCATAACTGGAAACTTGTCACCTTCGAGACTAGATTTTGGACACATGCCACCTTAAGAAATATATTTTAGCCACTTGGTGACTCGTTCCCATTCCTTGAAAAATTAGGATCAAAAAATATCCATAAATTAAACTTTCAGAAATATTAACAAAATATTCCCTTGACTTAAGCTCCCCCTTTTTCCCTTTTTCGTGGAGTTTATCCCCCCATATCTTTTCTTCTGAGTTGAGTCTACGTGGAGTGATGTGATTATATTAACAACTTATGGTTTATTACATTTACAATATAAGCGCACTTTCATTTTTCATCTAGGTTCACCAGCCTCAAAACACAAGACTATATACAAAGTCTCTCTGGCCCCAAAATTGCGTGCTTAATTCGGTGTGCGAAAAACTATGTGATGTGCACACTTTTTCATTTGGTGCGCCATCCTTTCACACTTACACAAGTGCACATTACACTATGAAATATATGTGTTCTTTCTTTGTTGCACAATCCTCGTGCAATCACCACACTATGGGATGTGTGGACAAAAATCAATATAAGACTTGATGCCAACAACTCACCAACTTATATATATNAAGTCTTAGATTCAGTTTTTTCCACACATCCCATAGTGTGGTGATTGCGCGAGGATTGTGCAAAAAAGAAATAACATGCATATTTCATAGTGTAGTGCGCAAAACTATGGGATGTGAACACTTCTTCCTTTGGTGTGCCATCTTTGCACACTTACACAGGTGCGCACTACACTATGAAATATGCACGGTCTTTCTTTGCTGCACAATCCTCACGCAATCACCACAATACGGGATGTGTGGACAAAAATAAATCTAAGACTTGATGCCAACAACTCACTATATATATATATATATATATATATATATATATACAGTACATATATACATATATGTGTACACTCCCCTCCCCCTTATTTATGCACTATCTTCGGTGCAATACATACCCACGTACAACCAAAACTTTCAAAAGTCCTAAAAAAGATGCAGATACTCTGACCCCATAACATCCTCATATTCCTAGGTTGCATCCTCATAACCATAATAGGTCCACTGGACCTTTACTAGTTCTACTGCATGATTCCAGAACATCTTGACTTTCTGATCCAATATGCACACTGGTTGAACTCAGAAGTCACCCTCTTTCTCCACCTAAATCACATTCCAATCAATGACATGATTAGCATCAGGTACATACTTTTTAAGCAAGGAAACATGGAATACATTATGAATACACAATGATGCAGGCAATGCCAACATATATGCTACAAGACCAATCCTCTCTAGGATTTCAAATGGACCACAATAGCATGATGCAAACTTAGAAAAATTTCCCAACTTCAGAGAACTGCGTCTTGATTTTAATTTTAGGAACACATGGTCACCCACTTTAAATTCTTTGTAATTTGTGCCTTTATCTTTGCAACTTTTCTGTCTATCTTAGGTAGCCTTTAAATTCTTCCTTATATTTACCATCTTCTCTTCCATTTCCTGTAGTAGATCTAGCACAACAACTGTGCGATATGGTCGATTATCCTAGCTCACTGGTGTGTTTCACTTCCTACCATAAAGTTCCTCAAATGGGATCATCCTTAAATATGATTGATACCCATTATTGTACGCAAACTCTACCAAGTGAAGGTAGTCTTCCCATTTTCATGGTTTATCCATCATGTACATCTTGAGCATATCTTCATTCACCTGATTTACACTCTCTTATTGTCCATATGAATCAAGGTGATAAGATATTCTAAAGTTTAGATTTGTCCCAAATTCTTTGAATATCCCTTTCCAGAAGTTCGATGTGAACTTCGGATCTCGTTCAGACACAATTTTCTTGGGTACACCATGCAACTTAGCAATCTCCCACATGAATATTTCAGCAATGTTGGTTGCCTTGTGTGGTGAATTCACTAGAAAAAAATGGCCAGCTCTAGTGAGTTTGTCCACCACTACCATAATATAATCACGTTACTTAACATTCCTAGGCAACTTAGCAATGAGATCCATGGTTGCAATTTCACACTTCTACTCAGGGATGGGAAAAGGTTGTAGCAAACCAGTCGGATGTCTGTGCTCAACCTTGACCTTTTGACATTCAAGGAATCTAACAATAAAATCAACAACCTCATTTTTCATGCCTAGCCAAATGTATTTCTTTTTTACAATTACTATTTTCTTCTGGTAACCTGGATGTCTTGCATAAGGAACTTTACGCATCTCTAACAATAACAATTTTTTCAATTCCTGAACATTTGGCAGATAAACTTTGCACTTATACATGAAGATTCCATCCTCTTTTAACTCATAACCTTCCAATTTCTGATGCAACATACCTTGTTGTAAACTTGTCCTTTTTTCCACATAGCGTTGATTTGAGTTAGCGACTTCTAATATCCCGACCCTAAAATATGATTTATACATGCTAATAGTTGTAGCATGCATTTCGTGCACCCTCCTGCTAAGTGCGTCAACCACCTTGTTCTCTTTTCCTCTGATATGATTTATATTAAAGTCGTACTCTCTAAGGAATTCCAACCATATTCTTTGTCTGGTATTTAAATTCAACTAACTAAATAAATATTTCAGACCACAATGGTCTATCCTCAACTCAAATATTTTACCCATGAGATAGTGCCACCACATTTTCAAGGCACGCACTATAGATTCCAATTCTAATTCGTGGGTAGCATAAATCCTTTCATGCTCTTTTAACTTCCTTGATTCATAACAAACCACATGCCCATTCTAACTAAGGACTCCACCCAACCCTTCCTTGCATGCATTTGTGCACACAACATACTCTTCATCTAGATCAACAATCCTTAGTATTGGTGCACTGGTCAAAAAAATGTTCAAGTGCTGAAAAATCCCTTCAAAATCCAAATTCCATTAGAATCACACACCTTTCTTCTACAAGGACGTGATTGGATGTGCTTTCCTTGAGAATCCTTCAATAAACCTTATGGAGTAACCTGCAAGTCCTATGAAGGATCTCATTTCTGCAATGTTTCTTGGTGTTGGCCATTCTTCAATGGTTTTTATCTTTGTTGGGTCAACACCTATCCCTTCCCCTAAAATGATATGACCCAAATAATGGATCTGTCATGGGTAAAATGAGAACTTGCTCAAATTCACATATAAATGGTGCTCCCTTAATACTTGTAGCACCATCCTCAAGTGCAGCTTGTTCTCTTCTTCAAAATTTGAGTAAATAAATATGTCATCTAGAAATACAACGACAAACTTATATAAGTAGTTTCTAGAAACTCCATTCATTAAAGACATGAAGACAACTGGTGCATTTGACAACCCAAAAGGTACCACAGTGAATTTGTAATGTCCATACCTCGTTTAGAAATAAATCTTGCTGGTGTATTCTTCTTTAATTCTTACTTGGTGATATCCAAATCTAAGATAACCTTTGAGAATATTTGTGCACCTCTCATCTGATCAAAGAGGTCATCTATCCTTGGCAAAGAATACTTGTTCTTTACTATTACTTTGTTCAATTGTTGGAAGTCAATACAAAGTCTTAGTGTACCATCCTTTTTCTTCACATACCATACTAGGGAAACCCAAGGTGACACACTTGGGAGTATATACCCCTTCTTCAGAAGCTCTTTGAGTTGCATTTGAAATTCCTTCAACTTTGGTGTACTCATCCTATAAGGAGTCTTGGATACAAGAGTTGCTCCTAGCATTGAATTTATAGAGAAGTCGATATCTATTTTTGGTGGTAACCCCAATATCTCTTTAAATATATCCTCAAATTCCTTTAGTAATGCACAGTCTTCAACATTCGACACTTTATCCTTGGGTGCCTCCTCCATGTGTGTTGCAAATACTTGACATCCTTTCATGTAGATTTTCTTCAATTGCAAGGTTGAAACTTCTTTGATAGTCACCACTCTTGGAATTCCTTTAACTATTCTTAAGTTTCCCTGATCATTTATGAAATTAAATGCCTTGTTGTAACAATCTAGAACAACATGATGTTGGTCCAACCAATCCATGCAATGAGGAAATAATACAAGCCCAAAGGTATGATATTCAAATCATCTTTTGTGCGCAGTCCATTCATTTCCATTGAACATGCCTTGACCATCTCATTAATTTTCCTTTTTTCTCTTGTAGCTAACTGCACCAACCAAGGTTTTCCAAGCTTGCTTCTTGGCAATTGGAATCTTTCCACCATCTTAGGATATAGATAACTATGAATAGCTCCTGAGTCAATTAAAATAGCAATGGGTTGATTGTTAATCTTACCTTCCACCTCAATCATGTGCGACTGAAACTGAGCTTGCTTGTTGTCCAGACATGCGTAAATCCTAGGTACACTTCTAGCCATGTCTTCAAATGTCGCAACTTGTTGTACATTGGGCACAATCCTTGATTTTTCACCTCTTTGAGGGAAATGTCTAAACATATGGTTTTTGTCGCAACCCCAACACTTCATTGGTTGCTTCCTTGGCTTGGTTTCCATTGGCTCAGTTATTTTAGGCTCCTTGGGATTTGGATGTGTCCTTGCGCAGTATTTTTGAAGAATGGTGGCGTAGTCCCCTTCTTCCTTTATTCCACCTTGCTTTTCATCTTGTCTTCCCAAGCCTTTTGGAAAGTCAATCTTCCCCTTTGTTGATCATAAATACATTTAACACGCCTTATAGTTTCCTCCAATGTCTTGGGATCATCGTATTGTATCTTATCGCTAATAAACGATGGAAACCCACTCAAGTACCTTTGAATATTTACTTGTTCATCGTTTATAAAAGGTACATATTTTAACAACTCTAAAAATATCCTTTCATATTCGTCTATGGTCATACTCCCAAGATTGAGTTCAAATAAATCCATTTTCCTATCACAGTAGTGCTTGGTTAAATATTTCTTTTCAAAATATCACTTGAATTCTCTCCAAGTAACCTTCTTCCCATTAATGTTATGCACTCGCACATATTGATCCCACCACATTGATACTTTTCCCTTGAACTGATAAATGGAAATTATTCCTTCTTCCTGCACAGAGTAATTATGCAGTTGGATGTACTTCCTCATACCCAACAACCATGTTTCTACATCCTCATCTTTCTTATGCTCCCCATCAAAAGTAGGAGGATTAATCGTATTCATCTCTCCTTGTATCTCATCTATCCCATATTTCTTCTTATGCTTCCTATTAGGAGATGGACTTGAGCTACTACACGCTCTCCTGGTTGAATGTCTTGAAGAGTGATGGAGATTTCTGTCAGTATTTCTTGTTTTTCCTCCCTTATCATGAGACCTATGTCTTCTTGATTTTCTTGACTTGGTCTCCTTATCCATGTTTTTCTCAATTTTGTACAATAACTTGATTTTGAATCCATCTTGATCCTCCTTGGATTTCATAAGCCTATCATTATCAACTTTATAAATTTGGATGTCCTCTTGAAAAACAATTATGGTCTTTATCAAGTTCATACTCTCCTCTAATCCTTCCTTATGTCCATTGGATTATGTACCCTCAATACCCATACTGACGTACAACCTTCACATTTCTTCATCCTGATTGTAGGTTCTCTGTGCACCTTCCATGCTTTTACTCTCTGCGTTGATTATGTCCTAAACTAATTGTCGTTAATTATGAAAAATGTGTAGATAACAAGATTTGTCAAACTAATTAATGCGACAATTTTTATGAAAGTTATGCACAATTGTCATAACCCTTTATTTTTTTTCCTGGGATGATTTTAACATTTTGAATTCTAGTGCACACCCCCATGCATCACTATTTTTGCATGCAACACAATCCTACACCGCACACTAGTAGTTTTCTGAGCACAATAACTCTGCATTATGCGACACCCATAATTAGAGCGCATGACTATTTCATGTTGGTCTCCGTCCCAAATAAGTCCAGTGTTGAAACAATAGCTCTGATACTAATCTATAATGTCCCTAGCCACCTAGGTTGGGCCATGTCACTACAAACCTCAACTTTTGTTGTTCTGACACCAATATCTAATGTCCAAACTCACTACTAGACAGTACCACTTCAACATCTTAGTGCACGGATACCACTTACAACACACCATGTTATGAGTAGTATTAAATTATCTATGCACAATCTTAAGGCATTGCGCCCAGACCCAAGCTGGGTCTCTTTCCATGAGTAAACTTCTTTTAATATAATCATAGTAGCGGAATAAGTGACAAAAATATATTGCGTACATAAACCTTCAGAGCATAGATATATTGTTGTGAGCGCAGTTACACTGCACACATAATACAATCACACATGATTGATAGGATATTGCACGCGGATTCTATCACCTTGGTGTGCGTGGGCGGCTTCACTGCACGCACCACGAATTATACCCCACCTTGGTATCTTCTAGTCATACTACATAATTTATCACTTAACCATATCACGATAGAAAACAATATTATATAGATTAACCATAAATTTAGCTAACATGAAACTCTTATAACTATCACACATGCATATGTCACAATTTACAGGAAAAAGGAACACATATAAGCAGTAAGATTACACAGAATTAACCACATTGTGCATATGCAATTTCATACAGGAAAATAACCCATAACAGAAAGTACACAACAAGTGCATAGTCATTAGAATAATCTTATAAGAGACACTTATCTTTAATGAAAAGTCACCAACTATGTGCATAACTTAGACGTTCCTCCCAACCATAGACTTTGTCGCTCATAATATTTCAGCAACAAGTCACCCCCAACTTGGGGCATAAACTCCACAGGGAAAAAGGGTTCATATTTCCAAGCTATGTTCTAGTATTTAGCAAAATGCTTATTCCAAGGTGCCACTGTGACCACTAGCCTATAATCTCTCATTCCCCACTTGCTTGTCCCACCTGAGGAAGTGTGCCCCTTATCTGCTCAACAATCCTTTGATTGCCCCACTTCCCTTCAAGGGATTCAACAATAGGTTATACATGAAGTCTCATAGCCATATATCTAATTCCCAATGCAACAGGGAACAATTCTCAACAACTCTCTCACCTAGAGAGAATGCTCACAGGCCCGACAACCCGCCTCTTCGACACAAAAAATCTCTCACCTGGAGAGAAATTATCACGGGACTGACAACCCGTTTCTTCAACCACAGGCCTGAAAACCCTCTTCTTCAACCACAATCCTAACAACCTACTTCTTCAAAAATGCACATGATTTCCTAAGCACCCCCGTTCAGAAATGATAGTAATTACAACCAAATATTGTTCCTCCCATGGAGCTCTCAACTAAAGGATGATTAGAATAATGAATGATCCCCCCAAAATACATTATGGCTCAATAATATATTTGCATGGTCATAACTAGACACTTGTCACCTTCGATACTTTTTTTTGGACACCTGTCACCTTAAGAACTAGATTTAGACACTCGGTGACTCGTTCCCATTCCTCAAAAACTTAGGATAAGTAAATATCCATAAATTAAACTTTCATAAATATTAATAAAATATTTCCTTGACTTAATCTCCCCATTTTTCCCTTTTTTGTGGAGTTTAGCCCCTCGTATATTTTTCGTCTGAGTTGAGTCTACACGTCGTGATGTGATTGTATTAACAACCTATGGTTGATTACATTTATAATACAAGTGCACTCGCCTTTTGCATCTAGGCTCACTCGCCTAAAAAAAAAGTGTATATACAAAGGCTCTCTGGCCCCAAAACTACACGTATAATCCGATGTGAGAAAAACTCTGGGATGTGCACACTTCTTCCTTTGGTTCCCCATCCTCGCACACTTACATAGGTTTTCACTACACTATGAAATATGGGTGTTCTTTCTTTGTTGCAAAATCCTCGTGCAATCACCACACTATTGTTGGAGTTACTTCACACACACCTCAAATTTATTTTTCCTATGTTTATTAGTCATTATCCAGTCTCCTAAAGTTTAGGGGAGAATATTCTCTTCAATTTTCACTTCAGTTTGATCAATTGAGTGGAGTCTAGATGCTACATTGGGATTATCACCATGCAACATTGGGATCATCACCAACTAATGCGCATTGTCCTTGGGTCATCACTAGACTAGTGCATTACTCATGATTCCCTGATCTCCTCCTCACTTCACTCTGTTTCTATCAATTAACTGAACATTGATAGACTAGTTAACTCAGCTAGGTGGCAGTTCACTCCCTTAACTGTTCGAGAGACTATACTAGGTGGAAGTTTACTCCCGTAACTATTGGTGTGTGTCTATATCACTCTATACCACCACTATGGTGCATTGGTTTCTCCTCCAATGTGAATTGGTTGAGTTATACAGAGTGTATAGTGTGTAAATTATCATTCATTCATTTGGTTAATGATAATTCTTCCATTCTTTCTCTCTTATGTCTCTTTTATCATATTCTCTCTACAAAAAATGTATGTCATTTTCCAGATAGATATTTTATGTACAGGTTCAACACATTTACATGGTATCAGAGCAACGAATTTCTAGGGAAAAGACACACCAAATTATTTTTGCAAGTACTGAAGATTGAAGACAACGGAAAAATGGAATTTTCAAAAGAATTCATTCTTACACCATACAATTTATTTGCATGGAAGGAGAATATGATCATGCATATTCGAAGAAGAGAATTGAATAGGTTGACCATGAACACAAAGACAAAACCAAAATTAGCCATTGAAAAATCCAAATACCTAAATCGAATGGATGAAGCGTTCGAAACAATTTGCAGTCTCATTTCTCCTGAACTCCTCTTTCACATGTCCTCCTATAAAAACCCCAATGAATCTTGGAACACCATGGAAGGGATTTTTGGAAAACAAGATGAGATGAGGGGACACATAATTGAGGTGGAATTTCTCACATTGGATCCAAAAATCTTCGACAATCTCCAAGATTTCTTTACCAAATATAAGGATTTGTTGTTGGAACTCAAGGCTTGCGGGGTTGATAAATATAAGGAGGAGAAACAAATGGTTCTCATTATTCTCTCCAAAATTGGTCCAGAATACTCAGTGTTTGTATCCGCATTTCATTTAGTTAGATTCATCTCTGGAGCCACCTGGAAGATGCCTTCTCTTGATGACTTTATCGAGTCTCTGACACAAGAGAAGAACAATCTCATCAACATGGGAAAAATCAAAGGCCCAAAGGTGCATGCACTTACTGTGCAAGATGGCAACGGTTATCAATATCAGAAATATAAAGCTAAAGACAAAATGAAAGCACATGCAAATATGAAGAAGGAAGGGTACTCAAAACCCTTCGACGATGCCTCCAGATCCAAAGGTGGAAAGGGAAGAAAAGGGGAGAAATGCATTTACTTTTATAAAGGATTCTATCTAGAATCCACATGTATGGAGAAACAAATAGATATAATGACCCAAATACTTTAGCAAAACAAACTTGCATATCGCATCCCCGAGGGTGCCGAGAAGAAGAAGCCAAAAGATCAAAATCCCAAGAAAGGAAATTCTAGGCATGCTTTGATTGCCATCAACTCCTCTCTTGATTCTTGGATCATAGATTCAGGAGAATAACACCACATGGCTTCCACAAAATAATTCTATAATTTATTGGATGCATGCAAAGGTCCTTCTATTATGATGTGGGACAACTCTCCAGTCGAGGTCATTGGAAAAGGAAGGATTGAACTCACAAACGAAAGCTTCGAGAATGTGTTACACGTTCACAAACTTTTCGTCAATCTTCTATCTGTGTATCAGATGACAAAATTTGGCACTGGAAAGAGATTCATATTCACACCTGATGCAGTGGATATCTATGACATGAAAACCAATTCTAGGGTTGCTACCAGTGAGGTAAATCATCAATCTAGACTTTACACATTTTCTGAATTTATTGAACCAGATTCTGCATTATTGCTTACCCGTGCTGATGAAAGCAGTAGGATATGGCATGACAGGTTCAGGCATTTAAATTTTAGATATATACAACAACTTAGAAAGCAGGGAATGGTTGATGGTCTACCCGACATCCACTTCTCCAAAGGAATTTGTGAGGGATGTGTTATTGGAAAACACCCTCAAGAAAAATTCGACAAAGGAAAGACTCAGAGAGCTTCCTCTCATTTATATCTGATCCATAGTGACCTCATGGGCCCTTTTTCACATCCATCAATCAGTAAAGAAAGGTACATGATAAAAAAAAATTATGATTTCTCATGCTTCACATGGATTTACTTTCTCAGGAAAAAATCAGAGGTCTTTCAACACCTCAAAGATTTCAAATCCCTTGTTGAGACACAGTCAGGAAAGAAAATCAAAATACTTTGAATTGATAACGGGGGAGAGTACGTCAAACATGAGATAAAAAATATTTGTCATGAGGAAGGGATTCAATTGTAGCGCATGGTTCCCTATACTCTGCAGCAAAACAAAGTTGTTGAGTGGAAAATAGATCTCTAAAAGAGATGGCATCTTGCATGTTACATGCAAAGTCACTTCCATAGAGATTATGGGATGAAGCACTTAATTGTGCAACCTACATCCAAAACATATCTCCCCATATATATTTCAAGGATAAGACCCCCTACAAGGCTTGGAGCAGCCTCAAACCAGAAGTGACCCACTTTCATATTTTTGGTTCATGTGCATGGGCTTGGATTCCCTATGAAAAGAGGAACACACTTGATCCATAGAGAACAAAGTGTATATTTGTTGGATACCCCAATGGTGTGAAGAGATACAAAATTATTGATTTTTCCTTGGACCGGCTCATCATTGAGCGAAGTGTCCAATTCGAGGAAAGTGTCTCGCATGTACCTCAACAATTTCATGAATACAAACTTTGTTCTTCCACCTGTCAGAGATGATGAGCATGCACATGTCGAATCTTCTTCAGATGAGAGTCTGATCCAAAGGATTCAGATGATCTAGATACATAGTTAGTACAATCAGATGCAGAGTCAGTGCATCCATATGTAGATGCAGATCTGGTGACTCATGGTTTGACCAGATGGTCCTGCTTCACTAGGAAGGTTATCAGGATGGAACGGTTGTCGAATAGATTCGAAATGTTCATAAAGATTGCGTCCTGATGGAGTCCTCCAAATAGAACGAGCGGGTGTGGGATTGGTATTTACTGCGGTGCTAAGACGAATAGGAGTCCTATATTCCTCACCAAAGATGGGTTGTGTGGATCCCATATATGTTTCAGTAAAAATCCTCTCTAGTAATCGTGGGACTTCCTCGTCTATGACGTTCCCAAGGGAGTCTAAACGAAGTAAAAGTGGTTCGAGAGGGGTCACCGAAGTGGGATCCGCAGTCGTGACAAAAACGTCTTCCGGGTACATTGTGGTGTTTTGAACCTCGCTCTGTTGAAGAGATTGCTCCGTAGAATGAGGGGGAAAAGGGGTGTCTCCTTCCATATTTTCTGGAGGAAGTCCCTGTAGCCTCCGCGAGCGTCGTGGAGGGTCGATGTTGGCGGAAAAGAGTCGACGAAACAAATCTATGGCCAACTAGCGAAAAGAAACAACACACGCTAAAAAAATCTAAGAATCACAACCAAGCAAACAGGACCTTCTTTTGATGACCGTACTAGTTGGTGATGAAATCCAACGTCGCGTGATCAAGTCCATAAGGGGTGGGGATAGGGTGGAACAGTTACAATGGTGACCTGCTTAACAGACTTACGCCTTGGTGCAAGCTTCCACGCAGTAATTGTGGATTTACCCTGCAAGGAGCCCGAGTGAGTTTGACCAATGTCTGCTCCAGGTACAGTGAGACTTCCCGTCACCGTCACCTTGTGTAAGAACCTAAATATTATGGCCACTAAGGTTACCAATTCGCAGTCAGCCCCTGGGCGGGAACAGTCGACAG
>ML803178.1:313409-332577 GCA_009831015.1 Picea engelmannii
CAAAGTCCTTTACTTTTTCTTTCTTTTCCATCTTTAAGGCCACTAGTTCTTTGACTAGGGTCATGGTAGTTTTCTCTTCCCAAAACTTTATGATGAAGGCCTTTTTGAAGTCATTCCAGTTGGTTATGGAGCCAATAGATAGGTTGAAATACCATGTGGAAGCCTTATTTTCAAAGTTGTAGGGAAATATTCTACAAACCACATCTTCATAATGGACATCAAGGAGACAAGTGGCTAAGAAGAAATTATTTACATGATCTTCTGATGAACTATATTTTTCCAGGTCAAATTTTGGAAGAAGTCTCTCCGGACATTTGGGTGACTCATGAAAAGGTTCAACTAAGTTCAAATCACCTTGGGACATCCATGGTGGGATAAACTGTATTCTATTTTTATTTTCACGCATAATGTCATCAGAATTAGATCCAGAATGTTCAACATCAAAGTTGTTTTCTGATTCGGGAGGAGTAGGACCATGAGGTGTGGGAGGAATTTGGTCGAAGTGCATGGGTATTTCTTACAGAGTAGTTTCAATCAAATATTCCATGGTGTCAACAAGAATGTTGTTCTGATTCTCGGGTTGTCTTCTACGGGTAGCTCTCCTCCTGGGGAGTATTGAACCTATGGGTAATTGGCCAAGTAACTTAGTGTACAAGTGTGTAATACAACGAGTTTCAACAAAATATTTGTTAGGGATAGGATATCATATTCAAATGATTTTCAGGGCTACTAGTAACACTTTCAAACACGGGGTTTGAATCTTCAAAGGTAATGTTCTGTTCAAAAGGGATATGAGGGAAACATTGTTGAACAAGAATATTTTCATACGATTGGCCGATCATTTATCATTGGTTTATGCTAGCCACACAAACTTAGTCCCTCCTTATAGAGCCAATTCTATTGATGGGTTGGAATTTCCTTTCAATAGTAAGGGGTACTCCCTGGTACATGGTCCCAATTAGAATATGTGTCGTTTGGTTTAGGAGACCCATATGAATTTTAGTCTGGTTTCCATTACTAGTTATGAGGGCTGATTGTATGGTTGGTGAATGAAAATGAAAATGCAAACGCAATCCAATTAAGTGCAGAAATAAATCTAAACTAACCTATCCTAGCTAGGAGCATTTAAAGTAATCAAGTCAGTGGTTGTAAATGAAACTAATCCCTACAAATAACTTCACCCAGATAGTTGTTATGAAGAAACAAGGTTAGACAAAACATGTATGCAGATACATAACCAAATTATTCTAAATCATGAAATTACATACATAAGAAACTCTTTATCTCAAGGAAAAGCATAATAAAGAATAAACAAAGCTGCAATAATACTTCAATTTTCATAAGATCAATCTATAAGGAAAAAGACATCATACAACACATGTAAACAATACACAGTTAGCTGAAAATAGTTTATAACAACCACCATTTACAAGAGTTCTTCTCTCCAAAAAAATTGGCCTTGAGGGATTCTCATATTTAGTTAACACGATAGTTTCTCCAAAATAGTTTAGCGAATGTAAAATTCTTGAAAAGCACTTTCAAATTGGGCATATTCCTTTAGCGAATGTAAAATGCTTGAAAATGTCTTCTTGAATTCCACAAGAAGTAGTTATTAAACCTTTCATCTCCCCCCTCAATGCCTATTGACATGTGTAATAATAAGGATGAAGCTAATGGCAGTTGGAAAAAGACAAAATAGAATATAGTTGTTAGCAAATTTGAATTTTATATTTTGTCTTATTCATGGGTTTTTTCCCTTCACGCATGCTTCCCAAACCTTGTATTTCCCATCGAGTGATATGATCATGTGATACAAATGTTCCTCTAGGGCGGGTGTATGGGAGGTTGAATTATCGGTGAGGCTATTCATGTATCTCGTTAGAGTGGCCATGAATGTTTGAATCATTATCTGAACCTTAGCCAGTTGAACGGGTTGTTCTTACATTCCCTCAATTGTTAATTTCATGGTTGCTTCAACTCTCTCCCATATCTGATTTATATTCCATTGGAGTTGTTCAAGGAGTTGTTACATTGTAATGGTTTTACTGATCTCCTCAATGGGAGGAAGGTGACCCTTATGTGCTAAGAATTGTGTGGCTTTGTGGAGTTGTGCACATATTGCAAGTGAGCTTTTCATTTCATTTTCTGCTCTCTTCCTCATTTGTTGGCATTGATCAAGGGAAGCGTAATCGATTCTTATTTCTACTTATGAGGGGCGGAGAAGCTCGACTGGAGCATCCATATTCTTAACAATCCACCTTTTTTGTATCATCTAATCCCTCCCAGATTGTGGAGAAATAGATGTTTTTGATTTGCACCCAATTATGTTGATCCATTATTTCAGCTGACAGCTACTGGAAGACTTGAAAATGGGCATACATATCTGTAATAGTCTCCTCGAGATCTATCCTTACTTTTTCAACACATGCTTTGAATTATATTAGATTTACCTTGTCTTTCCTTGCATGCCTGAGATGTTCCTCCAATTATCTAATCCTGACATCCTTTTCTTCATTTTGGTGGAATAAATTCTTGAGGTTCTGCTCCATTACTGTGGTGAATGCGGTGCCAGTGGATGCTATGATGAGTGGGTCCTTACTGTCATTATCTGCCACCGTGGTCTCTATGAGGATTGATATTGTGTTGCCATCAGTGACTGGGACCTTCCTGACCTGTTTTTGCACAATTATACTCGTGGCTTTGTCAAATTTCAACTTCATCAAGTTTGCCACTTTATTTTTTTTGTAGGGTGTGCGAAGCCCCAAATCCATTCCGTCGAATTGAAGATGACTACTGGGAACTTCCATTGATGTTTCTAGGATGTCCATTTCCATCAGCGAGGCATCATTGTTTAGAGCTTCTTCATCCAATTTTCGTTGCTCTTCTTCCACTGCCTTAGCTACAACTTCATCTGTTGCTCTTTGTTCTTTCGTTGTTTCTTTTGTTGCTTCCTTTTCAGCTATTTATTTTTCTTATGTTTCGGTTTCTACTGCTTTCTCAGCCACTGCCTTCACTTTCATTTTTGTTGTTGCCACTGTTGTTGCTATTGTTGTTGTTGCTGCCACTATTGCATTAGATTTTCCTTTGGCCTTGGCCTCTTCTATCTTTATTTTCTTTTCGATGATGTCTTCTTTGTTTTTCCGGACCTTTTCTTTCTTCCTTATTTTCTTTTCTGACATTGTTTCTTCCTCATCCGCTGATCCAAAATGTGTGGATGTTGTTTTGGAAGATGTTATTTCTATTGCCTCTTCTACATCTCTTTTCCTTGATTCTTCGCAGGCTTTCTCTTCATCATCGATCCTTCCAATAGGTTTTCCTTTCCTATTGGCGATAACTTCATCGTATGTCCAAGCACCACAGTGAATTTATTCCTCCTCCCAGGTGGGCGATGTGTATTCCCATGGGTGTTTGTACTTGCTGCAATGTTTCTTGACTACTTTCTTTGGATCGTGTCTCCATAAACTTTCTTCTCTAAAGTGGAATGATAGCAGTGCATCCACTTCTATTTGGGCTTGATTAATGTTTTTGAATGAGTATGAGACAACCCACAATGACAGTGGGGGATATATAGCATTCTTGTCTCGATACAATGCTTCCCCGACTCCATGGATCACAATTTTATATGCGATCTCCTGAAGCACTAATATGTCAAGCACAAATCTTGGGAGAAAATGGGGAGCTTTAGTAGCTCACTATACCCTTATGTAAGTTTCGTGCTCCATGAGGTACTGATCTCTAATCTTCCAGATTATTTCCAATTCTATATCGGTCATACATGGAGCTGGTGTGATGAAGATAAGCTCATAGAGAGGCACTAAGAAGTGATTTCATATCCAGTGGTACTTAGTCCTGTATTTGTGCTCCCATATCACTTTGCAATAAACATGCACAAATGGATCGGTTGGTTTCCAATCCCAACCCATCTTGGGATATTGATGGTGCACACACATAATATCCAACATATAAAAAGACATGTAAAATCTTGGTAATTGGTCGAGAGCGGTCTCATTGATGGCTATGATGCACTCTTCTAGGGTTACTGACAAGATGTCAACCCAATTGAATGACAATCCTTCATCAACACAGTAATATATCAGAGGCATACGATATAAAGTGAATTTAGAAGCATCTTCTTCCCCATAAAGCTTGCATAACATCGCCACAATATATTGATATGGTGTTCTTAGAGAATTGGTCGAATATTCACCAAACAACTTGAGTTTGAACATTTTATTTGGCTTGTACCATATCTTGAATATATCCTTCACCTTGTGTGGGAACTTGCTTATGAGTTCATCATTCAATGACCAGTTTCCCTTTTCCAAATGGTAATACTTGGCTATGCCACCTCCTTGGAATGACACAATGGGTTGTCCCTTATCATTAAGTATATACCGGTTCTCAAGGTATATGTTCTTGAGGATCCATGAGATCATGTTTGCACAAGGGAAAACTACTGCACGAGCCACAACCCTGTGCAATCCTGACCTCGGGATGTTCTTGAAGATTTCCAGTTCATCTTGATCTTCAACATCCATAAGGAAGTTTTTCTTCTTGAACATATGGAAAACTTCACCCCATTTGAGTGAAGTTCCCGCTTTCTCTAAGAGTACTATGGTATTGTCATAGACTTCCCTCGGGGTGCCAGTTTCTTCCTCCTGTTGGTTTCCACTTCTAGAAGCTTCTGTCATGAGTACTTTTCTTGTAGGTTTCTTTCAAGGTGACATATCTGAATATGTGGAAACACATAAGTATTAGTGCATTAAATTAACAATAAAAGAATATATGACAACAAACATAAAATGTTAGTTCTAATAATCATGTGAATCATTGGGCTCTTGAGCAGTAACAGGGTTAAAAGATGAATCTATTAGTGTGAACCTGTATTATTACCTAAGGAACTACTTGATCTAATGTTATGGGGGAATTTGTCGTCTTAAGAAGATAGGATTATGGGCGACATGGTGAAAGTTTGAATGAAATTGGGTTTAGTTTGGGTGAACCGATGTAATTGATGATAACTGTGCCAATAAAGAAAGGGGATTCAATGTAGTTGATGACAACTATGTCGATATAGCAAGTTAGTGTACCGACGACATTGGTGCAAACTACACCGATATGTTAGAATGATCCTGGAGAAGTTATTGGAAACCACGCAGAATCATTAGAGATGGGAACTAACAAAGTTGGGAAGAACTGTGTCAAAATGTAGAAGAAGTGATCGGAGGCGATGTTAATGAATTTTCCGACAAGAAAGTGTAATGTCTGGAGGCCATCATAACAAAGTCATCGACATATCGGTAAACCTGTTGTAAATTTCACCAATAGAAGAAAGCATGTATTGGGGGTAAAGACGTGAAGCTTGTTGGTGGGTATCGACATTGTTTCGGGGAACTGTGCCAACACAACTAAGGTCAATATCGATAACATCGTCGAAAAGAGATATGATAGTATCACAAAGGTTACTATAAAATCCACTGATGGAGCTGAGATGTCGTGAGAGAAGTTCCCAACAACTCTGTCGATGGGGATTTTCCTCTAAAATTGACTAAGTGCTTTATCAATGGTTTGCACGGGTGACCAAGGTTCTACATGGATGGGCCGGTGGCTTAGGCTCCGAGAATATGGTATTAGCCTAGGAATAACTTGATTTAGAATCGAGCTGAGATATTTCTCGAGTCTGGAAATGTTTCAAGGTTGGGGCGAGTTTGGTCCAAGTGAGACCTATTTCATACTTCGTAGAAATATTAAATGATAGTGAGGTTGGATGTAACTCGATGGGAAGTGTATCAATTTGATGGTGCGAGTTAGGGAATTAGTGTGGGGGTCCTTACCCGAATTGATCATCTAGTTAAGGTGAGGGTACAGGTGGATCATGTTAGCTAGGGTAAAAGAAGCACAGGATGGTTAGGTTTAGGTTTCATGGGAAGATGAAGGGAAGGTAGGCCAGGGGGAGGTGTAAGGAGTTAAATGGTAGATTGTTTAATGAAGGTTTGGTGGGGAAACCCTAACCCTAACAATCAACAAACATAAAAAAAAAATGAACAAGCAAGGATATAAGTTTTATATCCCTACCTGTAAACTAGCGATATGTGAATGGTGAAAGGGGATGTGGAGGTGTTCTGACTGGGACGTCACTTCTTGCGCACATGAAACCTTTTTTTTTCTGGAAATGAACAATAACATGCATACTGAGGGATGAGAGGACACATGTTCCTTTTATAACGTTTGACAAGGTGAAGGATTCGAGACATCGGAGGTGTGGATATCAAGTGCGTCGGTGCTAGACATGGAGAACCATTGAAAGAGTTTTTAACTCCTTTGGTGGAAAGTTTTTCACACCGAAAACATTGGTGGGATATTCTTTGGTATGTATAAGAGGATATAGTGGAAAGTCTTCCAGTGGCTTGGTTCATTTTTTGATGAACTTGCGAAGAAATTATCCAATGAATGACTCATTTATCAGAGATGTTTGCAGGAAGACCTTTGGTATGCACCAGAGCATTTGGGAGGAAGTCCTCCAGTGTGTACCAGAGGAAATCACGAGAACTCCTCTGATGGGTCAGTAGAGTTAACGAGAACTACTCTGGTATGCCCACAAAAGTCTCTTAAAACTTATAAGTGTTAAACCCAAAACCAAATTGACTCGCAAGATAAATAAACTTAATTAGAGGGGATGAGAAGACTTTATCAAAGATCAAGATGTCGAGGTATCTCTTCTCATTCAATCAAGAGGCTTTCAATTCGAAAAGGAAGGGTCCCATTTTCTTGGCTAAAAATGGTTTTACAAGCAAAAATACAAGAAAAAGGTAACGTGTTGATGTTTGGCACAACACCTAGGAAACCCAATATGAAAGAAAACCCAACTAAAAGGTGAGGTTTCTCTACTCCCTTTTCTTCAAATGTGAGTACAAAGAAAGAGGCGCTTTCTGTGGAGTTTCCTTTAACATTGTGGCCTATATGGCTTCTACAAAATCTCTCCTCCTCTGATATGCTCTCAAAATTACACTCCTAGGTTTTATTTTCAACTATCGAAAAAATACAATGCTAAAGAATGGAACCCCTCCCCTCCTAGTGGCCTGGTATTTAACATTGCCTGATAGCCATCCAGGGGTAGGTTTTTTTTACTTCCTCAAGCCTCAATTGTGATAAGGTTTCAAAGCTTCTAGAATATTCTTGAAAATACATACGTGGCTAGCCCCATATGTGTGAGTAATGGTAGTTGATGTGGCATACACTCATACCATGGTGGTCAACATGGTATGCTAACTTGCAAGAGACACAAAATTTGCATACAAGCTCTAATTGACATGATTTTTACATTGTTGGAAAGGTGTCAATGTGTATAATAATGTCAAGGGGTATTAACAAAATATTGGAAATTTTGACACCAAAAAATTCCATTTGATGAGATGAAATGGCTTCGGAATATTTCAAATCCCAATTTTCCAAATTGGGGCTTTCCATTAAAATGACCTTGCAAGCTTATTCCTCCATTTTTTTCCACTTTGAAAGCATCAAAATATATGGAAATAGTAAAATGATACAATCTAGATCATACCTCCCCATTTAGGGAGGATTTTTGTCCCCAAAATATTTACTGAATGAGGTGAGAAATTTTATCTTCTACCTTATCCCTCGAGTACCCTTTTTMTTTTCYTGGAAGTTGTCCTTTCAAACCAATTTGCAAAAGGTCATGYTGCCTCTCTCTTGCAATTTTAGACCGCTTCTGCAAAATTGTGTYCTCTACCAACTCTACCTRAGCATCTRGTGCTAAGTCCTCTATGGAAGGTAGGACCTATTCTTCCTCTTGATCCAACATGGAAGGCTYGYAGAGTTTGATATTCTCCACATTCAMTACTGATTAAATGCACATGTAGAATGATCCTGTAGGAATTATCTACCACCTTCTCCAATATATTGAAAGGTACATACACCTTGATATTATTACTAGGATCATGTAGTATTTCCTTGTTCAACTATAACAAAACTATGTCTCCCACTTTGAATGAATTCTCGGTTCTATGTTGATTACGTATGGCCTTGTATTTTTTCTGTGATTTCTTCAACATCTCTTGTACTTGCAAATGGATTTGCCTAATCTTCTCAAAAAAAAAATCCACTCTCAATGCGTCTCTTGTGAGGTTCTCCCTTACTCCTCCTTTCTATCCATATACAACATCCAAGGGTGAAGGTGGAAAATATCCAAAGCAAGTTTCAAAAGGTGACTTACCAATAGAAGTGTGGACTACTCTATTATAATATTGATATATGTAAATCATATTTTCATCCCAGGTCTTTGGATGCTTCCGACTGTTACCACTCAAAAGTTGCACCAAAGTCCTATTGACTACTTTTATCTACCCATCTATGTGTTGATGGAATATTTTATATCTCTTCAACTTAATGTCCATCTTCTCCCACAATTGGGAGCATTTGCTCAGTTACAGTTGCAGTTGCAATCAGTTTTTGTTGCAGCAATGAAACCCTAACCCTCTTGTTGAGGCACCTTAAGTGAAGATATTGACATAATTTCTGGATAGCCTAGTGTGCCCTAACCCAACGCACCTCTCGGTACTCTCAGCAAGCTAAGATGCCAAGTTTGAGTGTTTGGTCAAATTCAAAGGTTGACCAAGTCAAAGTCAAATGTGTGCTCGTTTAACCATAGACAATATAGCAATATTGTCATCCAACCATATGTCGAAGACACCCTCGAGCACCTTAACCTTGATAGAGAATAATTCTGGAAGCAAACCCTAAGCCTAATAGCCAATCAATGTAGTGTACCTCTCTCTAGAGCTAGCACACAAGGCAGAAAGTCCAAACCATAACCAATAGAAATTCCAAGCCTAAATCGAGAATACAGGTTGCAATAGCTGCAGCTGTAGCTACTCTTCAGACTTGCGCACTTACTCAGCTTCTGCAGTGCACACTCTTACATTTCTGCAGTTTCAAGTTGTGTGTGCCAAATTATATCTAGCGTCTTGTATTTGTACTGATCCTCCTTAGCTGTCTGGGCTGACTTCTCATTTTAGAGGCTCAAAACTCAGTATTAAATATTTCCTTTGGCCGACTTGTCTTCTAGGGTTATGTCTAATTCTTTAGGGTTTCTTCTTGCTTCCTAAAATATTCTATTCTTGTCAGGGTTACACATGGAGGTTAATACCTCCTGCAGCTACCATAATATCAACACTCCCTCCTAGATAGGGAGGTATTGAAAGCAATGGTCTTGAGCACAAACATACCATTCAATCGGTAGCATCATCATAGCCATACAGGTTATCTCATGATTAGATCACGAGCACCCTCATAATTATCAATATCATCTGATAGCATCAACTACATCATCTCTCAAATCCATACTCCATCTGAGTAATCAGGCATGATACTGAATAAGTCACTCACTCCACAAAGTGATACAAGAACCATTCTTCTAATCTAGACATATGTCCTAAAAGAATAACTATTCCAACATATGTTGGAAGCCACACCATGGGCTACAAGGACTATTCTTCTAATCCAGACATACGTCCTAGAAGAATAAATGTCCTGGACCATTTTTTGCCTAGAGAATGTTTGTTCACTAGCACACTGATTATCCATCTAGCTAATAATCATTTTCAAAACTACCGATAGTCTATATGGAAATCAGAACAATGTCATTCAATATAACACAACCGTGTCTATCCACAGTAGTACAAAACTACTATCCAGTGGTACACAACCACACCAAGTAGCACACAACTAGTTAATTAGTGACACATAGTCACAAACAGTGGAACACATCCACCACAGTAGCATACATCAACTATCCAAAGACATACAGTCTCCATAGCAATCATATCATCTGATATCAACCTGCATAGAAACAATATCATGATATAAACTGAGTCATCTGGGACATTCTTCCACTCACATCTATGAGATCTGGAAGCGAATCTACCCTCAGAAAGTAAAACATTGGCCATGGGCTATCTGGACTATTCTTCTCAAGAATAGAAGAACAATTGTCCCTGATTTCTGAGCCTAGACCATTCACCTAACTAGGCCATTCCTTTGGCACTAGTCATAGTGCAACCTGGAGAGAATGAGTCTTCCTTAGGGAGTGCTTGTCCCTGATTGTTGAACCTAGACCATTCACCTAACTGGGCCATTCCTCTAGCACTAATCATAGTGCAACCTAGATAGAATGAGTCTTCTCTAGGGAATGACTATCCGAACCATTTCTTAATGGAAATGACTTTCCTGAACCAACCTCCAAAACAAACCATTCTTATAAACTGCTCACAACTGTGAACTTTGAAAGAATGACTGCCCGATGAGGTAGACCATTCTACTTGACCACTAATCAAAGTGAGAGCCAAGAAGAATGATTTTTGCAGACCATTCCCCCACACTAGCCACAAGGGGAATCATTTTCTATGGTACATCAACAATCTATCGAACCATTTTCATTACGAAAATGATTGTCCGATCTGGACCATTTTCCGAACTAGAAAATGCATGTACGTCAGAAATCTCAAACCACTTTCCGAACTGGAAAGGAACTGCTCATCCTAAAACATTTTTTGAACTGAAAAATGATTTTCCATAAATCAATAACACATCATTGCTCCCTCCCAACTTGGGAGTAATCTCTTCCCTTTTCAATAAGGAAGTCGTCTCCACGAGCCCCAACTTGCAAACTTTTCATCTTGGACAGAGGTTTTACCCAAATATTTGTTATCTACTCATCTGTGGAGATATATTGGAGAACCACTTCTCTTTTCTGGACTTCATCACGGAGAATGTAATGCTTGATCTCAATGTACTTTGGCCTATTATGGAACACTGGTTTTCTTTGAAGGCTTCATGTATCTATGATCGTTACAATATATATCATGGTCGAATTCAACACTTTTGTTTCCTGCTAGCTCATGACATCGTGGCAAGGCTCAAACTGAAACATATCCAAGTAGCACTTCTTCTATCATCATGAAATTTTTCCATGGATTAGCAATCCATCATCCCAGACTTCTGAGTAACTATTCCAATACACTATCTCTGTCATAGAAAGTTTTCACCACACTTCTGATATATATGATATACTATGCATAAAGTTGTTTGAATCCATACAAGGTCTTCTTATATCTGCATACATGGGTCTCTTTCTGGTATACCTCAAAAACTTGAGATTTATTTACATAAGCTTCTTCCTCAAATGCTTTGTTGGGAGAACAGTCTTTTACAACCAACCGATATAAACTTCAATCCATGGATACTGTAAGAGATATAATAGCTCAAATAGAGGTATATTTGATTTACGAGAATAAGTTGTTGTCATAGTCTTCTCCTCCTTCTAGAAGAACTTATAGTTTTGAATCTCACAATGCTTCCATTCATAACCCTTTTTGGAAATTTCTTACATATATTGTTTTTCATCATAACTTCCATTTCTTCTGCTTGATTGCTTATAGTGGGTTCAAACCAAGTTGGTAGTCTTTTGATTCTTGGTATAATAACTGGTTGTTTTGGCTTTTCTTTCTTTCTTGGAATCTTCATGTTTCACTTCATCTCTTGGGTCCATGGAGTCTTCTATAGATTCCATTCCCTAAAGATTCCAACTTCTTCCTTTCATCATAGGATCATGGATGTAGATGGACAACCAAGAATACTTTGAGGCTTCTTTTCGAAGAATACTTCTTTTGAACACATGTTGCTTATAATGGTTGTTAATTTCAATGGGAACATGGATAGATACTTCATAATCCACAATGGATCATATTATTTAGGATTATCTCCCTCCTAATCATTTCTTCATGCATGAATGCATGCTCTTCTTTTGGAATTTTGTAATCAACTCCCTCCATCTAAGAGAGTCCACGCTTATGTTTGCATCATTATTGCCTTTTGAAAAGTTTCACAAGTCTTTTTATAATTTCCTCTTGATTGTTGAATTCTTTATGTTTTGACTTCTTCTGGGTCTCTTCAAGTTTGATTCTGATTTTGGCTTATTTGGAAGTTGTTACTTATATAATAGCTTCCACAGGAATTGTTACCAAGGATTGTCAATGTACTTCATCTTCTCATGTGTATTGCTTGACTTGTAGTCATCGTGATAGCAATCCTTATCTTGTTATTCTTCCATAGGTATTGTTTCACTTGAACATATTGTTAACACATAAGATTGTATTATGATTTGAGATAATTTCCCAAAATACAATTGCTATAGGAGGGTTCCTGTACCTTTTGACAGCTTGACTTCAATTCATTTTTTTAGGGGTTTTGAGAAGGCATTTGCAGTTCTTGATGATTCCATTGTGTAGAAGACATCATAATATTTCCAACCATATCTCTTTCAGCCCAAAAATCCTCTGGGAAGGCCTCCAAAAACCCTCTCAAAGACCATGCTGTGCATCTGCAATTTTTGAGTGACTAACTTAAAACTTGGATTATGAACAAATGAGAAGGTATTTTTGAAAACTGGAGGAGGTTTTTGTTCATCACATACCAAAAAACAAAAAATTCTCTCAGTTTTGTAAAAAATTTTATGGTTAGAGAGATATTAAACATAGAAAATGCGCTACAAAATCACCTAGCCAGACACACAAAGGGCACTACGAAATGTGCAGAACTGTTTTACAGTGGCGCTACGAAATTTCCTATAGCGGTTACTGTTACCAATTTGATCATAAAACCCAAAATACGAAGTGGGTTTCTCTGAAATTTTTTTGGAGGAAGATGATATCCATGTTGACTTGATTACCAAATTTCAGGCTAACCCAGTTTGTAAATTGAGAGAAACAATTAAAACACCAGTGCACTACGGAATGTGCTGTCAATTCTCTGTTTTTCATAGTTGCTTGGATATTCGCCTTGTTGGGAGGTTTCCAGTTGTCAAGGAGGGTTCAAATGACTTCTCATGGATCAGTTATATGTCAAGGGACACCTTCACCTAAGTCTTAGATCCATTAAGACCTCATGTAGTGAGTTGGAAACAATTCATTAAAGACTTCCAACAATTTCCTGAAAATTAGCAGTTTGTTGGATTTGTGTCTCTTTGATTGTTGCCACCTATCTCCAAGGATTAGAATCCAATGAAAGAGATGGGATTCTACCTCCTAAGGAGATTTGGATGCTATTTTTCTATTTAATGAAGGAGAGACCTCTTGGAGAGGGGTTGGATTCATGATCCAAGAGAGGAAAGATCTAGAGGAGCAGTTGAGTTGCTCATTTGTAAGCCTGAGGGCATGTATTGTAGGCATTTATGCCATTAGAGATTCATGAAAGTTGTGATACCCGACTGTTTTTATCTTGTTTCCATTCTTTCTTATCATCTTGCTTGAGTAATATTTATAGATTTTGAAGATCAAAATATGCCTTCTGTTAATGAATTCATGAGTTGCAAAGGATTTGTGGTAATTGGTTGTTAATAATAGATTATTGTTCAAGCACTCTTTAATATATATTACAGAAATGATCTCTTTTATGTGGATATTCTTCTCTTTGTTTACTTTCTATTCTTCTATCCATCTTTGCATAAGCTTTTCGTCTGGTAGGTAACCTGATTTATTGTGATCTGCAGAATGTTATGACTCCATGCCCAATGGAATGTATTTGCAATAGTGTGATGTCCTCCCTTTTACTCTTTTCTTGTTGATCCACATATTCAAACTATTTTAATCCATTTGCATTTCTATGTTACCAAGCTTACTCTCATTTGCAGTCTCGGAGTGACTCTTGGAGTGATAACATTTTTGGCGTCGTTGTCGAGGACGGAAGTGAAGAAATATTCCATGGGAGAACGACATTGATCATATCCATCTTTTGATGGTGAACAAGGGTTGGTCACATATCAGAGACTACATCATTCACCTGGCGACTCCACTCCATGAAGGAAGAAACTGTTGGCGACTTCACCGATATGGGACAACAATAGCAATGGAAGTTATCTTGGCTCAGAGGTATGATTTCTGTGACTTCTCAAATATAGTCGGTTTTCCACATCCAGTGCCGATTATAACTGAGTGGGACAATTATCTTCCGAGATTCAGAGGAAGCAAGCATGATCATCCCGGTGAGCACTTATTGAATTTTCATAAATGCATGCTTGAACATGGTTTTGTTCACGAGGATGTCTTGATCAAGATGTTCAATTTTTCTTTAGAAGAACATGCTCATGAATGGTTTCAATCCCTTGCTGCTGCTAGTATCCATTATTTGAAGGATTTTCACATGGTTTTCAATTCATATTACGAGAAGATTTACCCGGTTGATATTATTTTTGATAACTGTTGTAAAGAATCTGAATTCGACATCCATCATTCAGTTAGTATTCAATCTGATTGTGAGGATGTTGGTGATAGTCATATTGTAGACACGTTTTTCCTTGATTCAAGTGTCTCTTATAGTTTTGACTATGATATTGAGGATGCCTCAGATTTTGATAAAGAAGTTGTTGATATGCATTTAGTATCCCAAGAGATTTAGAGGCAACTGATCTTTCCTTTATCACTAATATCCATCATTCTTGAATTTGAATCTACAGCAGACATCAAAAGATCTATGATTAGTAGTGGAATCATCCTGCAGTCATGTTCAGATTTGCAAATAGCTGAAGGCAACATCCATTATCAGAAAGAGGATATGCAGAGACCTTTTGATCTTCAGCTTAAACAACATAAAGAGGTATTTATTTGTGGATTTTATGACCCTATTTCCGACTATCTGGAGTCTTTGAGAAACATAGATGTCAACACATTCTTGTCGAATGAAGGTTGGTTCTGTTATCTTTTCAAATTGCATTTGTATATTCCATGGATTCCTCTATTTTTCAGATCCATATCAAGAATTTTATCAGTTAATCAGTGTCTTATATGGCTTCATTGGAAGCATGATTTTACCTAATATAGAGGAAGAAGTTCATTAGGTAGGAGTAGGAAGAATAAATCTCGGTTCTCAAGCATCTTGTTTGCAGTTAGTTTTCAGTTTCAAATAAAGAGCAAAGGTGCTCTCGGGCATGCAGATTTCCTGGACAGAGTTGAAGGAGTGTAACGCTATTCAAACTGCATGTTCTTGGCATCTCATAGGGATCATTCCATCCCCTGTGGAGCCAGATGTTAACACATAAGAATGTATTATAAATTGAGATAATTTCCCAAAACACAATTGCTATAGGAGGGTTCCCGTACTTTTTGACAGCTTGACTTCAAGTCAGTTTTTCAGGGGTTTTGAGAAGGCGTTTGCAGTTCTTGATGATTCCATTGTGTAGCAGACATCAGAAGCTTTCCAAACACATCTCTTGAAGCCCAAAAATCCCCTAGGAAGGCCTCCAAAAACCCTCTCAATGACCACGCTATGTTTCTGCTGAGAGCATGTTGCGCTTCTGCAGTTTTTGAGTGACTAACTTAAATCTTGGATTATGAACAAACGAGAAGGTATTTTTGAAAACTTGAGGTTTTTGTTCATCACATACTAAATAAAAAAAACCTCTCTCATTTTTTCAAAAATTGTTATGGTTAGAGAGATATTAAACAAAGAAAATGGGCTACAGAATCACCTAGCCACACACACAAAGGGCGCTACGGAATGTGCATAACTGTTGTAGCGGTTACTGTTACAAATTTGATCATAAAACCCAAAATACGAAGTGGGTTTCTATGAAATTTTTTTTGGAGGAAGAAGATATCCTTGTTGACCTTCTGACCAAATTTCAGCTTGGCCCAGTTTGTAAATTGAGAGAAAGAATTAAAACACCATTGCGCTACGGAATGTGTTGCCAATTCTCTGTTTTTCATAACTGATTGGATATTTGCCATGTTGGGAGGTTTCTATCTGTCAAGGAGGGTTCAAATGACTTCTCATGGATTAGTTAGATGTCAAGGGACACCTTCACCTAAGTCTTAGGTCCATTAAGACCTCATGCAATTAGTTGGAAACAATTCATTAAAGACTTCCAACAATTTCCTGAAAATTAGCAGTTTGTTGGATTTTGTCTCTTTGATTGTTGCCACCTATATCCAAGGCTTAGAATCCAATGAAAGAGATGGGATTCGACCTCCTAAGGATATTTGTATTTTATTTTTCTATTTAATGAAGGATAGAGCTCTTGGAGAGGGGTTGGATTCATGATCCAAGAGAGGAGAGATCTAGAGGAGCAATTGAGTTGCTCATTTGTAAGCCTGAGGGCATGTATTGTAGGAATTTCTGCCATTAGAGATTCATGAAAGTTGTGATACCTGACTGTTTTTATCTTGTTTCCATTCTTTATTATCATCTTTCTTGATCAATATTTATAGATTTTGAAGATCAAAAGCTGCCTTTGGTTAATGAATTCATGAGCTGCAAAGGAAATTTTGTGGTAATTGGTTGTTAATAATAGATTATTGTTCAAGCACTCTTTAATCTATATTATAGAAAGGATCTTTGTTATGTGGATATTCTTCTCTTTGTTTACCTTCTATTCTTCTATCCATATTTGCATAAGCTTTTTGTATGGTAGGCAGCCTGATTGCTTGTGATCTGCAGAATGTTATGACTCCATTCCCAATGGAATGTATTTGCAGCAGTCTGATGTCCTCCCTTTTACTCTTTTCTTGTTGATCCACCTATTCAAACTATTTTAATCCATTTAAATTTATATGTTACTGAGATTACTCTCATTTACAGTCTGGGAGTGACTCTTGGAGTGATAACACATCTTATCTTCTAATAAATAAATATGCAAGATACGTACAAAAACTATGTAAACATGGTATGTACAATAACTATGAAGAATATTGTTACCTTGTTTTTAGAAGAAAAAATATGTTTTATCTTGCTTGGCCTTGTTTGGGGGTTCTTGTTCTTTGACAATTAATGCTTCATGTGTTTCCTTCCTTTTCTTTAACTCGGGACAATGATTCTTGTACTGACCATATTTTCGATAGTTGAAGCATTGTATTTTTGACATATCTTTCTCTTGATTTGGTGTCTTCCTTGAGTCATGTTGATGATTACAATTGCATGAGACATCCTCCAGGAAATAGACTGAGTGAGTTGGCCCGAGAGAGAGCCCATGAGTTAGGTGTTCCAATGAGATGGGTGTGTGTTTCCTCTCTGAGACAGAGATGGAAAGTTGTGCCCCTGTGTGAGGTGGTGAATCCCATGAGCTAGGTGTGTGGTTCCTCTCTGAGATAGAGATGGAATGTTGTGTGCCCTTGTGTAAGGAAGCCCATGAGATGGGAATGTGGTTCCTCTCTGAAATAAAGATTGAATGTTGTGTGCCCCTGTGTGGGGAAGCCCATGATTTAGGTGTATCGTTTTGAGATAGAGATGAAATGATGTATTGGACTCCTTTGTGCAGAGAGTTGAGATGATGTGATACTCCAGATGATTCTCATGTGTAACATAGTGAGAAAGAGATCTGCTAACTTGGATGTGCTTGTGGTTGAGCACAGGTGAACGTGATCCTAGTGGTAACAATGTGTTGGCCTCCTCTATTAAGAGAGTTAAGATGATGTGATACTCCAGATGATTTTTATGTGTAACACAGTGAGAAAGATACCTATTGAGTTGGGCATGCCTATGGTTGAGCACATGTGAACGTGATCCTAGTGGTTGAGCACTAGTGAGTGTGGTTCTCCCATGAGACACAGTGAGATAGATATTTGGACATCCATGTGGTTGAGAACATATGGATGTTCCCCTAGTGGTTGTGAACTAGTGGGTGTATGAGATCCCTTGATATATTGTACAAGATTCAGACTTACCTATAGCCCTATTTGTGATGTAAAGGGTATAGGTCGGCCCCACCATAAAGTGAAAGATAATTAATATGGTAATTATTAAATATATTATGAGTTATTGCGGTTGGACCTGTTGTGACAATAGACACTACTGTTGATAGGTTCATTCTAATATAAATAAAGGTAAATTCCTCATTGAGGAATAATATCACAAGTGTGAGTTTGGAAATGTCAGCAAACACTTGTTCTTGGGAAAAGTGTGCACCTCTCTTGGGCGCTAGTCTTATAGGGTTTGTGAGCACCCTTTTGTGTGCTAGGTATTTATGGTTGTGGAGGTCTTTCTCTTGAATAATATAGCAAAGGATTGGCTGGATTTTCTTCCCTTGTTGAGAAGGGTTTCCTAGGATACTTCTTGTGTACTTGTGCATGGTGTTTCTTCTTGTGATCTTGGTTGCTGCAAAAAATTGTTTATGGTTTAAGTAAAATGATAAAAATGGAATTAACTTCATTCTTAAACCTATATTATTGAAAAATCAACATGGTATCATAGCATAGGTCTTGAAGAACCCATTGCACAAGAAAATTTCAGTCATCCTCTCTCTTTTGCAAAACTGTACGACCCTCCTAGGGTTTCCAGAAAATCCATACGGCCTACCTTTCTGAGGAGTTTCAACACTTGTCACTTGGAAGTTAGGGATAAAAAGTGTATGGGACTGTAAGACCTCCTCCAATGCACCTCCAACAAGGTTTAGATTGCATTTCCGAGCATTTTTACTTTTTGGCCCTAGGGTTTCTAGGGTTTTGCTAATTTCTGCATAAATTTTAGAATTAGGGTTTCTGCAACTCATTGAAGGAGCTCTTAAGCTCACCAGTGTTCTCCTATATTTCAAATGCTTATTTTTGGCAGTCATAAGTCAAAAAAAACATAAAATTTCTAGCCTAGCCTAGCCGTTAGGTTTTCTATCCCATTTAAAAAGGTTGGTGAAGAATCTAAAAATATGATGAATAGAATCATGATGGAAGCCAAGCTTGGTGGATCAAGCAAACTCAGTTCCTGGAAGCCAATACTTCAAGGAGATGATGACATAAACATATATGCATCCTCAAGTATACACTTGTATATATTATGTGTATCATTATCATGAGGGTACTTGCAGGAGGAAGGAACCTTTTCTTAATTCATAAATCCAGAAGGATCCCAGTGCATTCATAAGAACAACACACTGGAAGTAAAGACTCCAGGTTTGATTGTTTTAATTATCATGCCTCTAACATACATTTCTAAAGTTTCATACATTACAAGTAGGTGTTGAGTTGTGGCAACAATCCTTAAATTGTTTTGATTCTAGATATGTACTCATTATTCTCCTTTAGGAGATATTTTTGTCTTGTTTCCTTTCATTTGTTTTCTTGTTCCAGGAAGGTTAACAAAAAAGGAAGATGGTTATACTTCAGACTTCAGA
>ML803178.1:332627-374369 GCA_009831015.1 Picea engelmannii
TCCTTTAGGAGATATTTTTGTCTTGTTTCCTTTCATTTGTTTTCTTGTTCCAGGAAGGTTAACAAAAAAGGAAGATGGTTATACTTCAGACTTCAGAGGGAGTCAAAACTATTTGAGGAGGAAGAAACTAACCATCATTGAGGTAACCAATGCAATAATGCATGATCATAATCTTTCTATGATTATGTGGGCATAAGCATGCATGACACAGTATATGTTCAGAATAGGCATTTCACCAGATTTTGAAGAAACATAACTCTCAAAGAAGCCTTCATCGGAGTGAAGACCAAGATTGAACACTTCAGTATATTTGGGTGCCCAATGTATTTTCACGTACCCATAGAGAAGAGGTCCAAGCTAGACCCTTCAGGGAGAAAGGACACATTTATGAGATAACAATGAATCTTCCAAGACATATCAGATCTACATCCCTGGTCAGAGATAGATTGAGACAAGCAGAGATGTTTCCTTTGAAGAAGAGATATCATGTAAAATATCCAGATAATCTCAAATGGATATTAACAATGAGATAATACCTTCTCCCCCTTCAATTGTTCAGAGGAAGAAATATATTATTCTAGCCGATCCAGTTGCTCCAGTTGATATTCCCATAGATATTGCAGTAAGGCATAAAAGGCCTGCCTAGGCTTGACAAACTCTGTAAGAGGTAGAGGAACATACAATCCCCTCAAGGCACATCCTGAGAAAGCAAAAGATATTTTCTATCTACCCTTCAGTCATGATCCACTTGATTGATTCTGAGCCCTCTTGTCATGGAGAAGCGATAGGTGAACAAGTATGGAAAGATGCCATTACATAAGAATACTAGCATATCTTAAAGAATGATGTATGAGATATTGTTCAAAGACCAGAAGGTAAGTCTATGGTGACTTCCAAGTGGATCTATAAGATCAAGCATGGAGCCAATGGACGTGTCGAGAAATATAAAGCGAGATCTGTAGCCAGAGGATTCTCACAAACAGAGGGAGTTTTCTATGATGAGACACTTGATCCAGTAAGCTTGATACACTTCCATCCATACTACCATACATGAGTTGGAAACTACATCAGACGGATGGATTCTTGATGAGTTTGGGTTTCAACAAGAGTGTTGTTGATACAAACCTATATTATTACAGTGTTGGTGATGAGAGGCTGATTTTGGTGACTTATTCATAAAACCTTGTTGTTGGATACAAGTAAGATTTGACTTATGATTTCGAGATGAAGGATCTGAGTATGATGCACTACTTCTTGGGACAAGAAGTATGACATAGGACCAATGAGATTTTCCTGATTCAAGGAAAATATACAGTGGGGATATTAAATAATTTCGGTATGACAGAATGCAAATCCATGCCTACACCGATGGTGATGGATTTGAAGAAAATGAATGATGATGATTCAGACGAGATTGATCCACAACTAATTGGATCATTGATGTATCTAGTTAACACCATACCTGATTTATGATATGGAGTGAATGTACATTAGTCAATTCATGAGTCAATCGAGAAAAAATCACTAGATAATAGTGAAACATGTATTGAGATATATATGAGGCACAGTTGGATATGGCCTGAGATATGCCTCCAACGTAGACTTGATTTTCCAGGGATATGTCGATACAGATTGGGAAGATATTACACTAGACTGGAAGAGCACATCAGGTTTTTGTCTTACCTTGGGGTTTTCCATGGTTTCAGGGTGCAGCAGAAAACAATGCTTCGTGGCCTTGAGTACCACAAAAGCAGAGTATATAGCATTGTGTGTGGTAGTCCGCGAAGCAATTTGGCTTCGCAAGTTTTTGAAAAAATTATTTGATCATGAGATGATACCTATTATTATAACCAGAGCCGTGTGAAGCTCTCTGAGAACCCTGTGTTTCATCAAAACACATTGAGATAAAATATCATTATATTAGAGACATGGTGTAAAGGAAAGCAATACACGTGCAATACCTTCCTACACATGAGTAAATTGCAGATATATTACCAAAATGAAGTTCGAGTACTTCTGTGAAAGACCTGGCTTGGTGAAGATTTCCTCCCTAGCTAAGAGGGAGTGTTGATGACTAAAACCAAGATGAAGTTAGAGTACTTCCGTGAGAGACTTGACCTGGTGGAGAATAACTCCCTAGCTGAGAGGGAGTGTTGATGATTACAGTTGTGTGAGACATCCTCCAAGACACAGACTAAGTGAGTCAGCCTAAGAGAGAGCCCATGAGATGGGTGTGTAGTTGCTCTCTGAGATAGAGATGGAACGTTGTGCCCCTGTTTTTATAACCCTAATTTTCACCAAACATACTTACCTGACATTAGGCCATCCCATATGCCTTCTTTGCCAAGCCAGTACTGAACAACTCTTCTTAAAAAAACCCTTTTTAAAGGCCCATGCGCCCTACTCCACTACTGCACGAGTGTACACGCTAGTTGCCTCACTACAACCCGCATGTAACTACAAAAGCATGAAAAATGAAAGTTGTTGACGGGACACAGAAATTTGGGTAACTTAACTAAACCTTTTGGCCATGCAAGGCCGGTCATTTGACCAAATACCTAGCTCCTTCTAGCCTATAAAAGAAGGGGTAAGGGTCCCATTTGAAGGAGGAAAATCATAGTAAAGAGACTATACCCAATTGAGCATTCCCCTTGTCCCAACCTTTAGCCATCCTTGTGCAAAGAGATGTATAAAGAAAAGCAGTTGGAGGAGAGTTGAAGAGGATCCCAGGACCAGTTTCAAGGAGCATTGCCGACCACATATTGTAAGTTTACTCTTGTGAAGATTAATAAAAAAGTAATAATTTTCCCGTCCCACCATATCATGTATCCAAGTTGAATATTTATTTTATGATATTGTCACAACTAACCCAGCAATTAGTATATGAAATGCATGTTCGAAACTTTTTGTTTGTTCATGTGTGAATGCAAGTCAGCTTTGGGAGGAGGCTTGCAATCAAAGAGTGAGTGAAAGAAAAGGGATCAACATCAAATGAAAAACACAAGGTAGAGTTACCAAATCTTGTTTTCACCTTTGTATTACATGAATGTGGGGTTTTGTGTTGGGAGAATAGAAAAGAGTAGAAGTCTTTGAAAAGGTCATTTTCTGTATGCATGATTAGAGCCCTTAAATGCTAAGTCCGTAGGAGGGATTCCCACCCACAACAGAATTGGCGACCATACTGGGAAACTCTAGGGTTTCTGGGAGTCCTTTTTTGGGTATTTAAAAAAAAAAATGTTTTATTACTTGTTTTTAGAGTTTCTACAAAAGTCTGAGCTAGCAGGGATTCTGGTCTTCCATACCAGTACTCCCTTCTTTCTTTTCTTGGCTGCATTTTCTTGTTGGGAAGTCACAAAGGTGCACGCGGCCTGTATAAGGCCTGCATGCGTTTACATGTGCCCAATCTTCACACAGCCTGCGTGGACACACTAGCTGATGAAGTAACAATAGCGTGGCTAGGTTCAGAATTTTTTTATTAGAGAGGCAGTCATCCTCTCCCTTGTCAGAAGTGATACTTCTCAGGGGTTTTCTGGAACTCATTCTAGTCTCTGTTTTTTGCATTTTGTAGCTTAGGTTTCACCTCAAATTGGTTTTGTTCTATGAAATTTTCCTTGAATTGTTTCCTTTTTCTGTCAAAGTAAGTTTTTGAGTCTTCAAGATATTCTAGTTCTCAATACCAGTAGTCTCTTCCAGTGCTTGATTGCTTGTCTTTTCATTTTTTTAAGATTTGTAGTGGTACACGCAGCCTGCATAAGGTCTGCATGTGTGCACACGCGCTATGACCTTACACAACTCGCTTGCACAAGTTGGTTGTTGAACTGTCAGTAGCGTGCCTGTTGAGAAATTTTTTGTTTAAGGAGAGTCAGTCATCCTTTTCATTGTCAAGAGTTATACCTCTCAGGGTTCTTGATCTACGTAATAGTAGTCAACAACTTAGGTCTGATCACAGCAATAACATTCTTTTTCATTAAAAGGTTTTTCATAGGGTTTTTAGACAAGTGTGAGAGTCTTTTTTTACCAGTTTGTGTGTTATTGTCAGTAACTCTTTGTGATCTGCGCTTAGGCTAGAAGTTTTCTTGGTCTTTACTTGTCGTCATTTTTCCTTTTTGCTTTGCGAGCATTAAAAAAAAAAAACTCTTTTATTTCTTGGTTTGGTTAAGTAGTTGTTGGTTTGCATTAATAACTAGGAAAGGTTTTGCTTTCATAAGTTCTTGGTTGTTTACTTAGGACAATAAGTAGCTCGTAGTCAAGAAAAATCCTATTTTGAGTTTGTTGTTCAAAGATCTTAGAAAAAAAATTAGTTTCAAAAGTTGATTAAGAATTGTGTCAAGAAGAAGTTATTTTATTTCCATCTTTCTGTTTATCTTTTCTTTTGTCTCTCAAACATCATTAGTTTCACTTTCTTAACCTTTGACTTAAGACAAGCCATAAAAAATTAACGATTAATTAAAATCAACTAGACTTTATGCTTGTAGGGTCCATCAATTAGTCTAGGCTAGAGCATTAATTTAGGTTGGAGAGGAAACTCTTCAAGGCTGCAAAACATACATAAGAGTCTGTGCTAGGGAGTGTTAAAAGTTCAGTATCGTGAAAGTTATCTGGGACCCCCCTCTAACACAGGGGATAAACATGAGGTCACGTGCAGAAAGGTAGCGGAGATAACCCCTCCAAAGCCAGACCAATCATAGTGGAGAACACATATAGAGGGCTTGTCTTGGTATTTCGTCGATTGCATTTTCCACGGAGCTTCGTGGGTCTTGAATCTATTCGAGGTACTCAGTTGTCTTCCAGACCACTTGATTTCGATACCCTTGATAGGTTTCAGGCTCGATACCCTACTCATTGTGGTCTACCCAACTGTCGATTGTACCCGCCTGGTGACTATTCGTGCGCTGGAACCCTAGTTGCCTATCCTTTTTAGAGATATACACAGGTGACTGCGTGGGTATAATGTGGTACCTAGGACAAACATTGGGCCACACTTTGCAGAGTATACCCAGAGGGTTCTTCCATGTTCGAGTTGCACTTGCACCGGTAAGTTGCTCTAGTGTTGGTTGTTGTAACTGTTCTTCCAACTAGTTTAGTGTTTGCTTGTTTTATCTTGTAGGGCCTTTTTTTTCTAGTGTGTGTGTTTTTGAACGAATAGAAAGCCCTAGTGTGTCTTTGATCTTCTCACACAGTGGAGGATCATGAGATCCATCGGTCAAGAAGTCTTCTTTTCCTACCACCGGTTACACTGGAGCCACCCCCGCCGCCACTATGGCGAAAGATAAACCAACAAGGGTCTTTTGAAGTGATCAGGTCACAAGAAACTATGCCTGACCAATATCCGAAGGAACCAACTATTTCATACCTTAGAGAAAAATCTCTCTGTCCACCCGAAACTCCAATGATTGATATTTCGGTGCCCATCATCGTACAGATTTATCCTTACGGGCGCCAGACAGTGTCACACGCAGCAATGGAAAAAAATGTTGCCACTTCTTCTAGGAATTCTTCTATTCCCACTAGAGTTGTTGCTACAGGGGGTGTTCCACCTCCTAACCCACTATCATCGGTCCAAGCCACCATGGTCTCAAATGCCTCTACCTCGAGCAGTGGTCTGATCCCGTCTTTGGCGGTGGCCACTGCTCCTTTCACACAGAGTGCGACAGGCCTTCCATTCTCATACAGGATGCCTAGCTCAGATACAAGCCCTGTAATATCCTACTCCACTTTATAGACTTTAGGTCTGGGGGCAGGGAGCTCTAACGTTCCTCTGCAAGGACCCATGGGAGGCACTTCAGCCCCCTTTAACGCTTTCCCTTACGGGGGAGGTCATATACCTCCTTCGTCCCCTTCACTTGGCGGTACCCACCAACAATCCGTCGGGCAAAACAAACACCATAGTTCATTTGGAGCAGGGAGTCAAGGACCACCTTCTTATAATATGTTAGTAGGTTTGACACCATTTTCTTTGTTCGGTGCGTTTGGTAACAATGCTTTCTCTTCATCTGCTTTCCCGACTGGGGGAAACCCCGGTTACGGAAAACCTAATCCTATGCAGGGTACTATTCCTGCATAGGGGGAAAACCAAGGAACTTCTTTCACATCAGTTCCTTGGAATTCTTGGCAAGGATTAGTTCCCTCTTCAGGAATGTCGATCTGGAGCAATTCTTTTCACAACTAATGCAACCCCGTGCAAGGTGCAGTACCTATGCCCATGGGATCAGCATGGGGAAAACCTTCCCAAAGTCCCCCGAATGTAATGCACGCCCAACCATCTACGTCCTATTTCGGGAATCAAACGATGATGTCTACTCAAACACAAAATCCATACGCTGGTCATGGCCATGGTTTTTACCAGAACCCCAGCCAGCAACCCAACTTTTTCTGGCAACCTAGTGCCAGTCAAACTCCAGGCCCCTTTTTCCATGGTTATCACTAGCAACCCAAACTTCCTTTCTTGGAAACCTTGCATTTATCAGACTTAACAACGTTGTTGAATGACCCTATCTGTCATGATTCGCGTTAGCCCCCTATGCCGATGAAGTTGCCTTCGGACATACCAAAGTTCGACACCAAGACTAATGAAGATCCAGGAGATCATGTGACTACTTTTCACCTTTGGTGCTCATCTAATTCGTTGAAAGATGATTTCATACAGTTGTGATTGTTTCAACGTACTCTCATTGGGAGTGATATGAAATGGTACATTAAGCTTGATCTCTCAAGATACTCTTCCTTTGGCGAATTGGCAATGGATTTCCTAAACCATTTCCAATTACCTGTGCGATACGATGCTGGCACAAAATTGCTGGCCAATTTCGAACAGACAAAAGTGGACCATATCTCTAATCACATCCGAGAGTGGAGACGTCAAAAGATTTTGATTAAGGTACCAGTCCCACCAGCATTCCTGCTAGAGTGGTTCCTTAAGTCTTTGGTCTCATAGTTATCTAAAGATGTCACAACGTCGGGAGTGTTTTCGGAAGAAGATGCAATCATGAGAGCTCAACAGCTTGAGCTAATCTATTCTCAGTCTGGTCTACTATACGAGATCTTGTCAGATGTGCCACAATCAATACTTGATAAAACCAGACAGTGAGCTAGATCACATGACGATGGTATTGTTGGTTCAACACAAACAAAGCCCGTTGCACAGCTGACGAAACAATTACATCAATTTTCTATCCAGCATACAACAGCCAGCCAGACTACTGTTCCGGTTGCTCCCCCTACCCAAACATCGGATGTACATAGTGTGAAATTGACAAATCTGAAGGCCACCCAGTAGCCTAATGGAAAGAAAAAACAACGTAAAAAGGGTAAGGTGGATAAGAAACCCACTAATAATGCTGGCGGGGGCAACACCGAAAAAAGGAAGTCGAGGTATCCGTGTAATCTGTGTGCGGAAGACCACCCAACTAACCAATGTCCTCGGCTTGCAGAAGCCCAAAATTTATTATCACAGCAACAACCTACTATTTTAACAAACCCTTTTCAGCATGGCCAAAATCTAACTCAAGCCTCTACAAGCGTGGAAGGGGGCAGTTGTTACACCTTAAAATTACTCACTTCGATAGTGTCGCAAGTGTTGTCATTATGAGTGTTGTAAGTGTCGCATCTTGTCCACAAGTGTCACATATTGACTATAAGTGTTGCAAGTGTCACACACATCATTCTGACATCTTGAATATGTTGTGCCTCTAAAAACATCACAAAGACACTTAAGACACCTCAAAGGCTAGTTTGGAAGAAGAGAGATCAGTTGACAGGGAGTACAAGTCGTTTGCCATTGGAAAAACCACTCAAAAACTAAATTTTGGAGAGGAGCGCTCCCATACCCACTGTCAGGGAGTGTTGGCACTCCCTGAGCCTCTTTGGAGGAGTGTTTGAGTGCCCTATGCACCCTTATGGGGGAGCGCTACCCTTTTTTGAGCAAATTCTGGGTTTGTTGAGGCAAATAAGGGAAGAATCCCTCAATTCCTGAAGGTAGTTGGATTCGAATAAATGGTCAAGGAATGATCTTAGGGGAGATTCTCAACTAAAGGAGAGGAATCCTCAACTCATCCCAAAGATCTCTCAAGTGGTTGCACCTCTCCAAGTTTATATAAGGGGGCCTTCTCATGGTGAAAGGCACAAGGAAGATTGAAAATTATACCTAACTTATGATCTCATAAGAAGATATTGAGAATGACAATTGAGAATTACATCGAACTTATGATCTCATGAGTGAGATGTCATCAAAGCAATTAGTGGAGATTTATTGAGCAAAGGGGTTGGACAAGGAGAACTGGAAGAAGATGTTACACCTTCATTCAAAGTATTGTAAGTACTTTTACTTGTTCTCATTAATAATCAATGCCTGGCCTGTTTCTTTCAAAATTGTGTTTGTTCCACATGAGTTTTTCTGTAGTAGATGGATCTATGTTTGAGCTAATCTCAGTAGAGTAGGAAGTCTTTTGTACCTTTGCTTGTTTTACAGGACCTATCATGGAGCTTAGGATAGAAGCTCAGCTAGGACTTTGCAGGGACAAACGTCGCTAATAAAGTACACATCTTTCTCCTTCTCTTTCATTTATTAGCTTGATTAGATCTAAAAGAAATTCAGTGTCCATGTTAAGCACTTTCTGTCTTGGCCTTACAAGTTTAGAGGCCAAGAGGGAATCCACTTGTCCGCAGGGGGATTCACCTACAACAGAAATTGGCGACTCCATTGGGGAGAAGCTTTGATTTTTTGTTTCCATTCCCATATCTTGTTTTGGCACTTTTCCCAATGATTTGATCTTCTCCATATTGTCATGTTGATTCTTAGATTGGTTTAATTGCCTCTTTATGTCATCATGATCACCTTGATTGACTAAAATTTTCTTGAATTTTTTGAGTTTTTGGACTTTTTCTGAGTTTTTGGAGTAGAGCGTTCCCCTCCTGGTTTTGTCAGAGCGCTAGCACTCCCCTTTAGTCTTACACAGAGTGTTGGAATGCTCTGGTGCCCCTTACACCAGAGAGATACCCCATTTTTGTGAGAAATTCTCCAGAATTTTCATTTTCTGAAGCTATTTCTTGGTTTTGGCTTTTTCTCAGGGCCCCATACTCTCAGTCCATCTTGATATTGGCTTTCAAACACCTTTTTTTCTGAGAATTCAACCTCTTTTGTTTGGGATTTTGACATCTTCTTTGCTTTCCTTGAAACCACTCTTTGTCTTTGCTAACCTAGAGTTAACTTTCTATTTTCTTCTCCTTTATCTGACTGAGTGAAAACTTTTGTGAGGAAATCCAAAGGTCTGTTAACCTTTTCATTTGATCTTTGAGGTCAACTTTCCATCATTTCTCTTTTTGTTTGAGGTTTTTGGTTCTCGTTTGCAATTTGGTTATCTTTGTCCTTCTTGTCTATTTCACGACGAGAGTGTGTTTTTTTTGTTTTGTGTGAGGTTTGCTTCTGACTGTTTAATCCTGAAGTCTGATTGGCATTTAAAAGTTTTACATCTGATTATCATTCACATATAAGCAAAAGGACATATTTTAGTGATTAGTTTGGATGTTAGAAGGAATTTCTGAATTTTTTAGCATTGCATTGGATTTCATTGAGAAACACTTGTATGAGGACATTGCATCTTAGTGTTTGATAGTGAAAACAACTTTCTCCCTTTCCCTTAAATGACCATTCATCGAAAGACAAGATTGCTTATCATCTTCGTGTGAATTTTTTTGGATTTGAGTCATCATACCATCAGTTTCATTGTCATGCACCCTTTGAGTAAAGAGAAACCATAAAATCAATGCTAATTAAAAATTATCTAGAACATTTTTGTTTTTAGGATCTTCCACCAACATTAGACTAGGATTAGCACTTTGGATTAGGCTTTGACTACAACTCTCCAAAGTTTTTCAAAACAAACATTGGCATCCTGAGATAGAGAGAGTCAAATCCAATTGTTGTATAGGCTTTCTGGGATCCCCCTCTCACACAGGGGTTATGCACGAGGTCACATTCGGGTGAATTACAAAGATTATCCCTCCATGGTTCAACTGTTTGTAGTGGTCGGATCGTATATTGGGGGTCACTTGAGGGTATACCCACGATTATGTGTGGGAGCCTCTCAATTTGATTTCGAACTTGTTATCCTGCCCATACATTTGGATCGGATTGTCGACTGTACCCGCCCAGGGGATGAATATGAGTTGGTGTCCTTAGTTGACATAATCATTAGGTACTTACACAATGTGACGGTGAAGGGAAGTCTCACCTTACCTGGAATAGACATTGGTCAAACTCACTCGGGCTCCTTGGAGGGTAAATCCACAATTACTGTGTGGAAGCTTGCACCAAGGTGAAAGTCCATTAAGAAGGTTTCCATTGTAACTGTTCCACCATATCCTAGCCTCTTCTTGACTTGGTCACACGGCGTTGGATTTCATCACCAACTAGTAGGATCATCGAGAGAAGTCTTGTTTGCTTGGTTTTGATTCCTAGAATTTATTAGCATATGCTATTTCTTTTTGTTAGTTGGCCCTAGATTTTTAGCGTGTACTGTTATTCTCCAAAATTGAGCCTGTAGAAGATAAAGGTCTTCGTCGATCGTGTAGGATGCAAGGGCTGCATCTGAAAGGCTACCAACCCTCACTTCCTAACCCTCTAGAAGACAACTACCGTGAAGAGGTAGAAAATCAATCTGACGCTGGGAGTGTTGTTACTCCTCCATTAGACAATCAAGAAGGAACTTTGGTTACGGTTGAGAATCCCACTCCTCACACTACATCTATGTCGGTAACCCCTCTTGAACCACTTCTGCTTCGTTTGGACTCCCTTGGGAACGTCATAGACAAAGAGGTCCCACAGTTACCAATGAGATATTTTACCAAAACATATATGGGATCCACAGAACCAATATTTGGTGATGAGTATAGGACTCATGTTTGTCCTACCACTGCAGTAGATACGAATCCCACACCTACTCATTTTGTATGGAGGACTTCATCAGGATGTGATCTCTATGAGCATTTCGACTCCTTTCGACAACCCTTTAATCCTCATGACCCTCCTGTTGAAAGTGGACCATCTGGTCAAACTATGAATCACCCCATCGATCAGGTCATTAACCCTACCGTTGCGTCAATGCAAGTATATCCTAATGTTGGACTCATCACCTCTACTCATTCCCAAGGCACTTCAATCCCTACCCCTGCTTTTACAAACTTTCACTCTACAACTCCACATGTTCCGCACGATCCTGCCGGGACATCTTTTCACCAGAGAATGCAGACCCTTGCCAGCCAAATACAACTGACTGGAGGGAAACCACCATCTGGTGGACCTATCCCTCCTGGAGGACCAACATTCTATGGCAGGCCTACCCCTCCCGGAGGACAACCTCCTTTTCATGCTCCTCCTGGAGGGAAAACTCCCTTTGCCAGTCATACCCCGGTCGTTAATCCACCGCTAGCAGGGGGGCAACCTTCGTTTGTTGTAAACCCTTCACAATCCTGGGGAGTATCTTCAGGAGGCACTTTTACCCAACCCCGCGTTGGGGGGCACTGATATCATAACCCACAAGGAGGAGTATCAAATCCTATTCCTTCTGGGGCATCTTATGGACAACCTTATACGGGCGGCATCCCAAACACCACCTGGAGTTTTCAGGGACAACAACCTTATCCTCCTCATGGGTCCAATGTGTATCCTCCTCCAGGATCTACTCCTTACCATACTCAAGGGAAAAATGTTTATCCTCCTTATGGGAAAGCAAATCACCCGGCTTATAATGCTCAGAACCCATCAGGTTATGCAAATGTTTCTTAGCCATCATCAAATCCTACTTATCCTGTCCAGCAACAACCGTATAGGAGGACCTACTGGTTACAACTATCCACCTAACCCAGTTTATGGTCCTACTGATGTTCCTATGCCACACCAGTATCATCCACAAATTAACCGACAACTACCTTTCCTTGCGAATTTGGATCTCCCAGACTTGTCTCAGTTGACTAAGGATCCTATTTTTCATTCACCGGTTTGGCCAGTTATCCCAGCTAAACTTCCTTCCGATATTCTGAAATTTGATGGAAAATATGGAGAAGATCCAAATAAACATGTGATGACTTTCCATTTGTGGTGTTCATCAAACTCCCTCATGGATGATTCTATACATTTGCGTCTTTTCCAGCGAACACTTACGGGCTCAGCAACAAAGTGGTATATTGAACTACCATGTGCTTCTTTTCATGATTTCAATTCTCTTGCCATGTCTTTCCTCACGCACTTTCAACTACCTATTCACTATGAGACAGGTACTGAACTCCTGACCTCCCTTCATCAAACTGACTCCGTGCATATCTCTGACCATATTCATGAGTGGAGACGACGACGAAGGATGATCAAGGTAATCATTCCTGACATATTATTGGTGGAATGGTTTACTAAATCACTTTTACCCTGGATCACTCCTGATGTCGCTATGGGTGGCGTGGTCACCGAGGAAGAAACCATTGCTCGGGATCAGTACTTAGATTTGGTTTATTCACAATCTAGTACTTTGTATGATTTTCTTCCAAATGTTGCTCGAGCTAATACCGATCCATCCAAGCCATCATCCTCATCTCATGCGAACAGTGTTATCGGTTCCATCAAAGCTCAATCTACTTCCTAGAAAACCACACTCTCCTCTACCTCCCCTCAAAATCAGATTTTTGAGGTGAATGCAGTTCAATCTACCCCTTCACAACAATCTGGAGGTAAGAAGAAGACAAAGAATAAACCAAAAAATACCTATAACAATGAACAACCAAAAAATCAAGCTCAAACACCTGCTACCGAAAAGCAACCAAAATGGAAACTGAAATTCCCATGTATCATTTGTAGTGATTATCACTACACTAGAGACTGTCCACATCGCAATGAAGTGGCCAAAATTTTCTAGCGAAATTCACAACCCGTTGTGCTTACTCAGCCTTTTCCACAGCAGCAATCCATGGTTTCTAAAACCCCCTCTCCTGGGGTAATTTCTAGCCATCCCCATGATGAGGCCTCGACGAGTGCACATATTTGTATGTTTAATGGGGTTAATTTGAACACTCACTCTAAGACATATGACACGCCAGGTAACCCTGACAAAGGAAAGGTCACTAATGGTACTGGTACTTTACCGGATCCATCATCGTCCTCTGTTAGTCCTCCATCGGTTAATCCTCCATCTAGACCACTTCAGATTGAGAAACCTACATTCGACTCTATCTTATGCCCTCCTAAGAGCACTATCCGCAAAACTATCTTTAATCCTAGTTCACGTGCTGCCCAGAACTACAACATTGTTGAAGATTTGGCTCAAGCACCGTGTTCTATGTCTGCGTTAGAAGTTCTACAGCACTGCCCCAGTCAACGTAGAACGCTCTTGACTGCTATTGGCATTGTTGATCCTGAGTCGTCCAACCATATCATGTTTAACCTGGACAATTATGCATCTCGACTCTCTCACCAACTTGCTTTCCAAGTTGATGTTGTTGTTCACAATCAACAAATCCACCGAAATATTATGGATGAGGGAGCCTCAAATTGTGTCATGTCTTTAGCATGTTGGAAAGGATTAAAATAACCTACACTTAACAAATTCCCAACGATGTTACGTGCCTTTGATGGGCGAGGTTTTCATCCGCATGGGCTTTTACAGTCCTTGCCCATCCAATTGGGTGGCAAAATTGTCACTATTGATGTCAAGGTGGTCGATGCTCCCCTTGATTACAACTTGTTACTTGGACGAAGTTGGTTTTATGCTATGACTATCATTTCCTCGTCGGTCTTTTGATGTGTACAATTTCCTCATCAAGGAAAAATTGTCACTGTTGATCAATTAGATTTCTGCATGACTGATGCTCGCGCTCCTGCTACCAACAACATTCCTTTCTTGGGAGACCACAAGATCATGTATGAAAGTGTTGGTGTTGGCTTATTGAAATATTTTAGCCTTATGGGTACCTTCCCCACACCACTTCCACTGACTACACATCATATAGCCACTTTCAATATGATTTCGACCGCAACTTATCAATCTTTGGAATCATCTGACCCTTGGATTGTACCTAGTCTGTTGGAATTCGATGCACTAGGTGACACCATGCCACTTATTCTAGCCAAAACATCATGCATTTCTATCCAATTTTCTTCTCCCTCATCGAATAACCAACATCTATTGGCACCCGACAGTTACTCGATGCCATCACGATTAAGTTCCTTGTCGTCTGCGATCGACTACATTTCCCCAATTTTCCCTCGGATGAATCTATTATGGAAATGTTGAACATTGACGAGCTACCTTGGGATAATAACCATCATCGATCCTATTTTCTTCCCCCTTGTGAAGAAATTTGGGTAGATATACAGTCTTTCTCCCCTCCTAATGTCGATTTTCCATCATCTCCCATGCCTTCAACTTCAGATGATTTGGATCCAGTAGTTGACATGGTGATCTCTTTGGTAGGGTCATTGGAGCCTGATCTCCTTACCCATGTTGCAGCCCTCGACATGTATTCCTCCCAAAGTGATTTTCTTCCATCCAGTGAAGATCTCTTGGAATCCATGACCGAGTTTTGTCCCTTGACATGGTGTCCTTCCAGAGCGTTATTCTCTTGGAATCCATGATCAAGAAGAGTCCATGAGCATAGTTTTTCCTCTCTATAGAAAGCTCGTTAAAAAACGAAACAGAGGTCACGAGCACAGTTTTTCCTCTCTGTAGAAAGCTCGTTAAAAAATGAAACAAAGATCATGAGCACAATTTCTCTTCTTTGTGGCAAGCTCGTTAAAAAATGAAACCGAGGTCACGAGCATAGTTTCTCTTCTCTGTAGCAAGCTCGTTAAAAAATGAAACAACAATCTGGGGATTGAACCTGGAGCCTTGAGCATAGTTCTTTTTCTATGTCAAGCTCGTTAAAAAATGAACCAATCACCTCTCTTGAACCTTCTTTTCATCCACTCTTATCCTTTTTCTCTGTCTAGTAGAGAAATTGGTGACAACCTCACAGTCGGTGAATGAATTGAAGCTTGGAGGGCATGTCTCCATCCTTTGATGATCATTCTGGAGTTAAGCCACTAGCTTTCAAGATGGGGGCATATCGAGCTTGGTCTTTGTTCTTTCTCGTGCTTGTAAATACATGAGAATGCAACCGGGTAAAATTTTATCTCTTTTCGGACCTGCATGGATATACGAAAAAGGAACCCCTTGGAGTCTTCTTTAAACTATTTTTAGACTCTCTAAATGTGAAAAGATTGTCGAGTGATCTTGCTTCCTTTCCCACTCGTTAAAAGGTTTGAAAGGGCGTATTTCGAGTGATAATTTATCTCTTTTTTGGCCTCGTGAGACTAACATTACGAAAAATGACAACATTGGAGTCATCTTTAAGTTGTTTTCATACTCTCTAAATATGAAAAACTACCGAGTTTACCTTCTCTAGACTCGTTAAACAATCATACATTGAAGGGCCCATACGGGACCGAACCCTTACTTCTTCTAGTTCACTAAACAAAGGAAGAGGGACTTACCGAAGGTCAGTCATATTGAGCATGTGTTACCCTCCTCGAGCTCGTTAAATTAAAAAGAGGTACTCGTCTATGTGGATGGAGGAAAAATTGAAAGAAGCAAGCCAAACAGTTTTTTGAGAACACTACCAGTAACTCTTACGGTCGCCCTTGAACATGACACTTTGTCTTTGCTTGCATTTTAATCCGTTGAACCTCTTCAATGAGCTAATCCTTTGAGTTTCTTTTACACCTTTGGGTCACCTGACGAAAGTCACGGCATCCACTGCATTATCAAGTTTTGGTCCATGTCACGTTTTTGCTGATGTGCCTCAGTGTTCAAGGGAAGTATCTGCCTCAAGAGTCATCCATCACAAATATCATTTTTCAATACCCATGTCAGTCCATGTTCATTTGATCTACCAATTACATCTCTATGTCAGTTTCGTGTCATTGATGTGGGATACATCAAGGCCCTCCCTCAATGAGTTTATTCCTGTCAACTTCAACACATTATCTAAGAACTAGGCTTAGAAACTAGTTAGTACCTTGGGACTTGTATGCCTCAATGGCAAGCCTCCTCGTGTCCGACAATGGGTTTACATCATTGACCTCTGATCAGATGATTCCACGGATGTTCGAATTCATCTCATCCATTCAAATTCATTGGAATGTATTAAAGTACCTTGGGAATCATTGACATCAATGGTGATCTCACTCACGCTTGTTAACGGTTTACATCATTGATCGTTAATCGAGTGGTTTATGCCATGTTCGACATCAAGACATATATTCAAATGGTTATATTCGTACTACATTGGGATCGGTAAGAAGACCCTTGGTTGAGTTTTCACTCTTATGTATTCTTTTCCCAGGTTGCGAAGTAGTTCTTTTGAACTATGACACATATATTGTTACATAGATCCACTTTGTATTGGTTGTGGCTATGTCTTGTCATCTCGTATATCCACTGTGTATTCATTATGGCTACGATCAGTTCAGGTCATAGGAGTATATATCCACAGTGTATATTCAGTCGCTATACTTTTTGTCAATATAATTATGGATCCGCAGTGTATTTTATGGCGGCCATACCTAAAAAGTCTTTATCACTCAAGCATAGGTATGTCTGCCTTGGGTTTTGAAACATGTCATAATATTTGTTTGATGGTTGTGTGCAGCTTTTTTTGGACTCTCTGCATCCATACCCTTTCTCAGAAAAGTCTACAAAGTAATTCAGTTATCATTGTCTTCTAACTTCGTACTTTGGGGGGCAATCTGTTACACCTCAAAATTACTCACTTCAATAGTGTCGCAAGTGTCGTCATTACGAGTGTTGTAAGTGTCGCATACTGTCCGCAAGTGTCACATATTGACTATAGGTGTTGCAAGTGTCAAAAACATCATTCTGCCATATTTCATATGTCGTGCCTCTAATGACATCACAAAGACACTTAAGACACCTCAAAGGCTAGTTTGGAAGAAGAGAGATCAGTTGATAGGGAGTACAAGCCTTATGCCATTGGAAAAACCACTCAAAAACTAAATTTTGGAGAGGAGCGCTCCCCTACCCACTGTTAGAGAGTGTTGGCACTCCCTGAGCCTCTTTGGGGGAGTGTTTGAGCACCCTGTGCACCCTTATGGGGGAGCGCTACCCTTTTTTGAGCAAATTTTGGGTTTGTTGAGGCAAATAAGGGAAGAATCCCTCAATTCCTGAAGATAGTTGGATCCAAATAGATGGTCAAGGCATGATCTTAGGGGAGATCCTGAACTGAAGGAGAGGAATCCTTAACTCATCCCAAATATCTCTCAAGTGGTTGGACCTCTCTAAGGTTATATAAGGGGGCCTTCTCTTGGTGAAAGGCACAAGGAAGATTGAGAATTATACCTAACTTATGATCTCATAAGAAGGTATTGAGAATGACAATTGAGAATTACATCAAACTTATGATTTCATGAGTGAGATGTCATCAAAGAAATCAGTGGAGATTGATTGAGCAAAGGGGTTGGACAAGGAGAACTAGAAGAAGTTGTTGCACCTTCATTCAAAGGATTGTAAATACTTTTACTTGTTCTCATTAATAATCAATGCTTGGTCTATTTCTTTCAAACGTATGCTTGTTCCACATGAGTTTGTCTGCAGTAGATGGATCTATGTTTGAGCTAATCTTAGTAGAGTAGGAAGTCTTTTGTACCTTTGTTTGTTTTACAGGACCTATCAGGGAGCTCAGGATTGAAGCTCAGCCAGGACTTTGCAGGGACAAACGTCGCTAATAAGGTACATATCTTTCTCCCTCTCTTTCATTTATTAGCTTGATTATATATAAAAGGAAGTCAGTGTCCATGTTAAGAACTTTCTGTCTTGGCCTTAGGAGTCTAGAGGCCAAGAGGGAATCCACTTGTCCACAGGGGGATTCACCTACAACAACAGTGAAGGACCCCCTCCGTCTTCAAAGAATCCTGCATCCACAAATGTGTATATGATGAAAGGTGATGCCTACATCTCGACTAGAGCACATAATTACAGCAAGACAAGCACCTTTGAGAAAGGTAAAGAAGCTGAAACCCCATCTCTTCCTCTCCAGATTGAGAAGATGTTGGGAAAAACCATGACACGCATCCCAAAAGGCATGTTTAAGAAAGCTTCTCACAACCCAAACGCAAGGGCCGCCCATAACTACTCTGTGGTGGGGGATTTGTCTCAAACCCCTTGTACGATGTCTGCTTTGGAAGTCTTCCAAAGATGCCCTTCCCAGAGAAAGGCTCTATTAGCCGCTTTAGGATCCACCAAGACTTGTAATATGGGTACGATCATGCTTGATATGACCGACTTAAAACCTCGTCTCCCTTACCACGTAGCATTCTAGATAGTAGTGGCTTACACCATGAAAACTTTTAATCGAAACATTTTCCGCACAGTGGTTGATGAGGGCACCTCAACATGTGTAATGTCTTTGGCGTGTTGGAAGGCCATTAGCTAGCCCATTTTGTCTCTGTCACCTACTCTTCTTACCGCTTTCGACAGTCGTTCGTTCCAACCACATGGCATTATCCCCTCTTTTCCCATGTAGTTAGGAGGGAAAACCGTGTGTGTCGAGGTTGAAGTGGTCGACGCATCTCTCGACTACAATCTCTTGTTAGGAAGGAGTTGGACCTATGCTATGCAAGAAGTAGTCGCTATAGTTTTCCAGGTATTGTTGTTTCCACACAAAGGTTGGATTGTGACCATTGATCAATTGTCTTTCTCCTGTCCTGACCCTTCATTGGGGGCACCCACGGTCCCAATGATTGATAACCCTCAACCTGGTGTCGTCAAAATAGGGGTTGGTTTGTGCCCACCTTTGATGGGCACTTTCGATTACCCACCTCCTTAAGGCGATGTTAAATTCATATCTGACCAACATAAGGTTGAGGTGTTCCAAGTTTTGTCGTTTCACATGACTTACATCAACGATCCATGGATTCTTCCTTACCCATCGGCCATGATGGAAGGGACGGGGCACCATGGTATGTCCATGCCATTTTTCGTGGCAGAAGTAGTGTACTCTTTAGTCCAGCAAGCTTCGGTCGACCTTGATCCAACTCACAAGAGTTAGATCCGATTCTAGAGCCTATATGGGCTCAAGGTTCCCTCATTGATACAGATTCTTTAGACTTAGTCTTGCCCTCAGACGAAGCAATCATGGAAGAAATGACTAGTATGGACAAACCCTGGGACGATCTCCATCATAGATCTTATTTTCTCCCAGAGTTAAGAAGAATTGAGGTAGGGGAATTCACCTTGACTATGACTGGAGATAGGTCTTGTCCTATTAATCCTTTGGCTACACATGTTGTTTATTCCGAGGGTAATATGGAAACCATCACTGGAACTATACCTATAAACATCTCCAGAACCCCTGGCATCGTAGAGAATGTTTTCTTCGGAGATGACTGCTCCCTCGAAGAGATTCAAATCTACACAGATTTATTTAAGGAATTTCGCGACGTTTTTTCTTGGTCTTACGAGGAAATGCCAGGCATCAATCCAAAAATTGTTGAACACGAAATAACAACTTATCCTGACATTAATTAAGCCGGTTCGGCAGAAGCTTCATATAGTTAATCCTAAGAAAGCAACAGCTATTAAGGTCGAAGTGGAGAAATTGCTCAAGGCAGGTTTTATCTACCCCGTCCATTTGACCCAATGGGTGTCAAACCCCGTGCCGATTAACAAAAAATAGGGTACGATTCGTGTATGTACAGACTTCCATGATTTGGACAAGGCCTGTTCAAAAGATAATTTTCCCACACCATGTATTGACTAGATAGTCGATGAATGTGAAGGTTGCGAGGCCTTTTCTTTCATGGATGGTTTTTCGGGATATAATTAGATACAAATCAAACCTGAAGACCAACACAAAACAACATTCATTTGTCCATGGGGTACATTCACGTATCGTAATATGTCGTTTGGTCTGAAAAATTTTGGCGCTACCTTTCAGCGGGCCATGTCTTTTTCTTTCCATGATCTCAAACATATCGTCGAGGCCTACTTAGATGATTTAGAATCATGCTCTCATAAGAGAACGGATCATCCCACACACCTCTGACTTATCTTTGAGCGATTTCGCTACTTTCGGATTCACTTGAATCCCAACAAATGCATTTTTTGCATGATGTCGGGCTGTCTCTTAGGTTTCATTATTTCAACAACAGGGATCATGGTCGATCCTCTCAAGGTTGAGGCAATAGTTCAATTTCCTCCCCCACGTACAATAATTCAGCTTCAGAGTCTACAGGGAAAAATGAACTTTTTGCGGCATTTCATTGCAAACTATGCCGAGATTACAAAGGGATTTATGCACTTACTGAAGAAAGATGTTCCTTTTCATTGGGACGATGCTGCTCAATGCTCCTTTGAAGCATTGAAACATGCCCTCATGACTGCCCCTCTGCTTCGGCCACCCAATTATAACAAAGATTTCTTATTATACTTGGCTGCAGCAGAGTCAACCATCGGTATGGTCATAGTTCAGGAGGATGAGTTGCTCTCAGAATATGTGATTTATTACCTGAGTCGAGGCCTGGTTGGATTGGAACTCAATTATTCTCATATCAAAAAACTTGCATTGGCAACAGTCCATGGCGTCCAACAGTTCCGTCATTATGTTTTGTTTCGCAAGACCACCGTCCTTGTCGTCATGAATCCATTTCAATACATGTTAAAACGACGGGTAATCAGCGGAAAGATCAGTAGATGGATAGTTGTCCTCCAGGAATTTGACTCAGATTTCATTTTTGCAAAATCTAAAAAGTCACTGGTCTTTGCGAAACTCATCTCGAAACTTCCGGTCGAGTCAGGTGATGTTATGCCTAAAGAATCACCTATTTAGGGAGACATGTTTTTGATAGCATCTTCGGACCCCTGGTATGGAGATATACTTGTCTATCTCCAGAGTTTGAAGTGCCCCATCTCTTGTTCTCATGATGAGCGTCGTCGTATACATCATCAGGCCAAGAACTATCTCATCCTCGAACACACTCTCTATTGTCGAGGTGTAGATTGCATCCTTCGTCAGTGCCTCACTCATGAAGAAGTAGAAATCGTCCTTAATGATTGCCACACTGGAGCATGTTGTGGTCATTTGTCTGGGTTAGCAACAGCCCAAAAGATTTTACGAGTCGGTTACTTCTGGCCGACACTAATCAAAGATTGTATCGCATCAGTCAAGAAGTGCCACCCGTGTCAGATCTTCTCTCGGAAGATGAGGGCACATCCTACTCCCATGTTTCCTATCATCACAGTTGGTCCCTTCACCAAGTGGGAGATTGATTACACTACATGCAACCCTCCTTCAGCAAGGGGGCATCATTACATCATTGTAGCCATCGACTACTTCACAAAGTGGGTCGAAGCTATGCCAACGTTTAAAGATGATCGAGAGACTACAACTCTCTTTTTGTTTAACTAGATTATAGCAAGGTTCGGCATCCCAGGTGAGATTTTCACTGACCATGGCAGTCACTTTCAGAACCAAATGATGACCAAGTTAACATCAAAACTTGGGTTGCGGCAAGAAAAATCATCACCCTACTACCCTCAAGTGAATGGTCAGGTGGAAGTTGTTAATAAATCTCTTAAGACCATCCTACAGCGAACAATCAATTCGGCTAAGTCAAATTGGCATTTGATGTTGTACTCGGCATTAAGGGCCTACTGAACGTCTGTCAAGACTGTAACCGGTTTCTCACCTTTTCAACTCGTTTACGAGATGGAAGCAATCTTGCCCATAGAATTCCAGATCCCATCTTTAAAATTGGCCATACATTTATTGCCAGACACTTCATCGCTTGAAGAGCGTTTATTATATCTCAAGCAGCTCAATGAGCAGCGTCGTGATGCAGCCTTAGCTAATGAAGCTCACAAGAAAAAATTTAAGTGCCAGTATGATCGGTTCGTTCGTCCTCAGATTTTCTTGGAAGGTGACCTTATCCTATTTTATAACCAATACAAGGACTCCCTAGGGGCAGGCAAGTTCAAACCCATGTGGTTCGGATCTTTCATCGTAAAAGAGGTTATAAAAAAGGGCACTTATCGTCTGGTATATTTTGAGAGAAATGCTTTGGCAAAACCTAGAAATGGGCTTTACCTCAAGAAGTATTACTCCTAGGTAGGTCACCTTGGGTAACTTTTTGTAACATATGTATAGTCTTTGTACCATTATTTTTTGGTTTCTTTTGGTTTTATGGACGTGTCATTTTTGATGTTATCTTTTATCACTGTAGCAGATGTCAAGTGAATCAGAGGTGTTAGTTGGATATGCAGACAGCATTAGCTGGCACACTTGGAGGCTTGCCTCCGCAGCTTGGGTAATTTTCACACCTCAGGGCCAGTTATTATCTTCGGGAGGTATATGTTTAGGCAACACCACAAACAATGTCGTAGAATACAACACAATTATTGAGTTCCTTCGTGACGCTTTGTCATTTGGTATCTCTCACCTTCGGGTCTATTTAGACACTCAGTTGGCCGTGTCTCAGTTAAGTAGAGTTTATTGTGTTCATGATCCTACTTTACATCGACGATTCCTTAGGGTACATCTCTTAGAATGAAGCTTTGATTATATTACATATTTTCATGTTCCTAGGAGATTAAATCAAGCCACAGATACTCTAGATAATCAAATTTTAGATTGGCATCTCGCACACATATAAGAAAGACATACACATGCACATGTAAATACATTTTAAATCAAATATAATCCACAAGATGTAAAAAGACATAAAATCCCATATATAATATCAAAATCATCAGAGTACATAGGTGGGCACAAGTGCCTCAAAAATACGACCAGTAATGAGTCATACAGCTTATGCCCTCAAAACATATACAAGTAGTGCCCTCGGCACATGAAAATTCCAACCTAACTAAGGACGGGGCCTGTGGGCCCTATTGTAATGATCAACGAAGTTTTCCAAATGCCGAAAAAGATGGACCCATGTCTGTGGTGCCCCCACTATGTGAGGTTGCATAGATGGTGGCAGATCCTCGATCTCTGCCATGGGCATTGTTCGAGTGAGCGAGGTAAAATTTCACTCTACTCGTCTCAGAACTCTCTCAGCCTCATCAGATGGAAGCTCTCCTGCTGTTGTTGGATCCCTGTGGCGGTGGGTGCAGCCTCTGGCCAAGGACGTCACTTGTTCCTCGCATAATATGTTGGTCGCACTAGCCCCACATCTACACATAATAGACACATATCTTTCAAATGATCTGGTATAAAAAAAAATGACATATATAAAAACAACAAAAAAGAAAGCTTACCCATCTCTCCTCGCTCCTCTCCGGGATGTACCGACACCTCGGTATCTCTAGAGAAGTCGATCCCGACATAAGGGTAGTCCTTTATGACTGGGATCTGTCGCGACAACCAAGCAAAAAAGTTGTCATCAAAGGCCTCAATGGTCCTCCCCCCCCCCCTGTCGCGACAACAACACAGCCCATCTGCATAATGCGGGAAGAGAGGCATGGTGCCCTCGTACCACCTCTCGAGGGATAAAACTGGGAATTCTTTCAAAGAAGAAAGAGCAAAGAATCATTCCAAACCTGAAGTTCCTCTGATTCCGCAACCAGCAATATGTTAGCTACCTCTTCATACAGTCCAATAATGTGGTGCTCCAATAAAAAATTTGTGCATTTAAGCACTGAATTGGACAATTCATTTGTGCACGGGAAGCCTGATGCAAAGCCGCAGACAGCAACAGTGATCCGTCCAATGAGCAACACTATCACTTGCAGTGATAAGTCCGAAATCTTGCTTATCGGTACTTGTGAGATCGTTCTGTCTGTACTTGCCTCACAATGGAGCCCAATCAACTCTGAGATGTTGTGAGGCCCAGAGGGAAAAGTACGAAAATTGATTGGTTCCCCTCTCCTAGAGAGGCCATTCAAAAAGTATATGTCTTATGTCATTGGAACTAGCGACTGCCCCTCTAACATAAAGGCCTCTGCGTCGGGATGCCAATAATCGACCAAGGCATTCAAATAGCCTTGGTTGTGCTCGCATGAAAGGACATAGAAAAAATTTCAACAGCCCACATTGCATCAAGGTAGCAACAACATTGGGGTCCTCCCCAACCAACGCACTAATTTCCTCATGCTCTCTTTCCCTCCAGTGAACATACATCCTACACAAACCCAGTTCAGGAGGGATTAACTCTTGTTTTTTTAATTTTTTTTACATTAAATGAAGGGTCCACGCGGGCTGTAATGCTGATAGTAGCATGTACACACGTGCAGTTTTTCCTCTGCCCGCATGTACACTCGGGCTGTCATAAGATGACCCGCATGGACTTAGGGCTGACCTTTTAAAGGTCGACGCCCTTCCAAACACTAACTTTAAATACATAACAAAATAATTAGAATGCAAGAGGGGGTAGTAAGTACTTACTTGGTCCAAGTGGATGGTTGTTTCGTCCACTGAAGCTCCCGGAATCAACTCTTTTCACAAAGGGGTAGTTTTGGCTTTTAGTCAATTTCTCAATTAGCAATGGTGATAATGAGCTGCCAGCTTCTATTTATAGACTTTTTGGCTTCTTTTTGTCATTTTTTAGATCCTTTTGTCATTTTTTCTAAACTAAAAATCATTTAGCATGGTTTAGGAGTTTTCTTTGGATTGTCACGATAAGTGTTACTTTGGGCATTTGGAAACTTTTTGGAGATTTGGGTCATTTTGAAGGTCCTTTGATAAAAAGTCAATTTTTCAACTCGCTGCATTTAAGTTAGGATTCCACCTCTACTTCCTGCATCTTGTTGTCTTTTACGCCTTGCCCTAGGATCAATCCCACCAAATTGTGACACGGAACCATCATTTTTGTTTCAGGAGTGTCGTAATTTAGTGGTAGAGCCTACCTTAACATGGATTCCTTAGGTAGATCCTAGTTTCATTTTGGTGTCCATGTTGTCACTAACAACTATTGGCTCGGAAGTCCGTATTAGTTTTTTCTGATTACGAGTTTGAGCCTCATCTGCATGATTCCTTATCACTCTTGAATTCACCCTCGGGACTCCCAAAACATAGCAGGTCTTCTTTTAAGATCTTTTCAAACCCTCTAAACATGAAAAGATTACCGAGCGATCTTGCTGTCTTTCACGCTCGTTAAACTGAAATTTGAAGCCACGTCTATTCGACAGTAGTTTACCCCTTTTTCGGTCTGGATGGTCAACTGTACGAACAAAGGTATACTCTAGGAGCGTCGGTTCTCTAGAAGAGTACTCTTAAGTATAATTTTAACCCTTTTTCGGGCCTGAGGGACTAAATTTACGAAAAAGGAACCCCCCCCGGAGTTCATAGTTAAGCTCTTTTCAGACTCCCTAAAATTTAAAAGATAGTCGAGTGACCTTATTCTTTCACACTCGTTAAAATGGTCCAGAAGAACATTGTTGATAGAGTCCATAGTTAATATTTTTTCAAACTCCTTCAAAATGAAAAAATCGTCGAGTGATCTTGTCTCTATCACACTCGTTAAAATGGTTTTGAATAGACGACTAGTCGGTGCTAGTTTACCCCTTTTTTTCGAGCCGACTAGACTATATTCGAAAAAGGGACCCCAGCGGAGTCTCCTTTTACGTTTTTTCAAACTCTATAAGTATGAAAAACCCCCGAGCTTACCTTCTCTGGGCTCGTTAAAATTACATCAAACGATGTTACCATTGTGTGTTTTGTTAACCGCGTTTGCATACCTGCGTCTTTGGTCTAAATGACAGCTCCATGTTTCTCTCAACTGAACCATCTGAAGCATGCCTTATACGCAAGACCTGTAGCACTTTTCCTCTGTGTCTTGACATCTTTGGCCTGTGGAGGATTTTTCTCGAGCGTCCTTTTCTTGCATATGTCCCTTTGCCCTGAGCATCCCTATGTTCCATGCGCTTGGAGCTAGTATGTTTGTGACACTCGATCCCCCTTTGTAACGTAGCATTCTTTTATTCTTTTTCAAGCTTTCCAACATTATTGAAAAAAACAAAAAAAAAAATCAAATATACCCCAAAAAGAGGAAGGGAAAAGTATTTTCTTTTTATTGGCAGCACAATGAGTCGCCCATAGACAAAGCACATCCTTCCATTTGTTCGTCAAGCCCTGAGATTTAATATGACCTTAGGCAATTGTTCTCGCTACATAGAGTTGTGTCCTCCTCCATTTGGTTATTCTTCCAAACATATGGAGAGTTTGTGGTGCCTCCTGCATCATGAACTTATGTCAAAATATCATGATGCCTGAGTCTCATCATTTGTCCTGCTATTGTCCAAGAGAAGTTTTTACCAAGCCTGAGTCGGCCCATCTGTAGCTTGTCTCTTTCCCTCATGCTTGGCCATCCCGAGGGTCCACTCAAGTATTTTGTTCAAAATCCATGAAGCCCTCAACCTGATCATCAAGATCCTCTAGTCCATGACTCATGAGCCATCGAAGACCTCTGGGTAGTGAAGTCGTACACTCATATTACATTCCTACCCGATTTTTGAAGATTTTGAAGTTGATGCTCGAGCTCTGAAGACCTCATCTCCAGCCATCAGGCCTTATCAGCTTCTAGAATATGGATACTATACATGTATATCTTTTTTATTTCGAGATGTAGATCCGTTGTGTATTGATCGCGGCTACACTTTATATAGTTATATGACATGGATCTACAATGTATTTGATTGGTATCCATGATTTTATTTCATTTTGAGCATGGGTATGCCCACCTCGGTGAGACAATTTTTATTTTGCAGATGGCACCTCCCGAATTCTGGTCCCTGGGATCATCGGTTTGGTCTGTTGATAAAGATTGGTAATGTATTTCGGCCATCAGATGCTCTTCTTACCTCACACATTAGGGGGAAAATGTTATAACCCTAATTTGCACCAAACATACTTACCTGACATCAGGCCATCCCATATGCCTTCTTCTCCAAGCCAGTACTGAACAACTCTTCTTAAAAAAAACCTTTTTAAATGCCCATGTGCCCTACTCCACTACTGCACGAGTGTACACGCTAGTTTCCTCACTACAGCCTGCATGTACCTACAAGAGCACGAAAAAATGAAAGTTTCTGACGGGACACACAACTTTGGGTAAGTTAACTAAACCTTCTGGCCATGCATGGCCGGTCAATCGACCAAATACCTAGCTCCTTCTAGCCTATAAAAGAATGGGTAAGGGTCCCATTTGAAGGAGGGAAATCATAGTAAAGAGACTAGACCCAATTGATCATTCCCCTTGTCCCAACCTTTATCCATCCTTGTGCAAAGAGAAGTATAAAGCAAAGCAGTTGGAGGACAGTTGAAGAGGATCCTAGGACCAGTTTCAAGGAGCAGTGCCAACCACATATTGTAAGTTTACTCTTCTGAAGATTAATAAAAAAGGAATACTTTTCCCATCCCACCATATCATGTGTCCAAGTTGAATATTTATTTTATGATATTGTCACAACTAACCCAACAATTAGTATATGAAATGCATGTTTGCAGCTTTTTGTTTGTTCATGTGTGAATGCGGGTCATCTTTGGGAGGAGGCTTGCAATCAAAGAGCGAGTGAAAGAAAAGGTATCGACATCAAACGAAGGACTCAAGGTAGAGTTACCAAATCTTGTTTTCACCTTTGTATTACATGAATGTGGGGTTTTGTGTTGGGAGAATAGAAAAGAGTAGAAGTCTTTGAAATGGTCATTTTCTGCATGCATGATTAGAGCCATTAAATGCTAAGTCCGTAGGAGGGATTCCCACCCACAACACTTGTGTGAGGTGGTGAAGCCCATGAGCTGGGTGTGTGGTTCCTCTCTGAGACGGAGATGGAATGTTGTGTGCCCTTGTGTAGGGAAGCTCGTGAGTTGGGTATGTGGTTCCTCTCTGAGACAACGATGGAATGTTGTGTGCCCCTGTGTGGGGAATCCCATGAGTTGGGTGTATCATTCTGATACATAGATGAAATGATGTATTGGCCTCCTATGTGTAGAGAGTTGAGATGATGTGATACTCTAGATGAATCTCATGTGTAACATAGTGATAAAAAGATATGTTGAGTTGGGCGTGCCTGTGGTTGAGCACAAGTGAACATGATCCTAGTGGTAAAGATGTATTGGCCTTCTTTGTGTAGAGAGTTGAGATGATGTGATACTCCAGATTATTCTCCTGTGTAACGCAGTGACAAAGAGATCTACTAAGTTGGACGTGCATGTGGTTGAGCACAGGTGAACTTGATCCTAGTGGCTGAGCACTAGTGAGTTTGGTTCTCCTGTGAGACGCAGTGAGATAAATATATGGACATCCTTGTGGCTGAGTAGAGATGGATGTGCCCCTAGTGGATGAGCACTAGTGGGTGTATGATATCCCTTTCTATATTGTACAAGAGTCAGACTTACCTTTAACCCTATTTGTGATGTAAAGGGTACGGGTCGGCTCCACCATAAAGTGAAAGATGATTAATGTAAAAGATAATTAATATGGAAATTATTAATTATATTATGAGTTATTGAGGTCGACCCTGTTGTGCCAATAGACACTATTGTTGACAGGGTCAGTCTAATATAAATAAAGGTAAATTCCCCATTAAGGAATCATATCACAAGTGTGAGTTTGGAAATTTTAGCAAACACTTGTTCTTGGGAAAAGTGTGCACCTCTCTTGGGCGCTAGTCTTCTAGGGTTTGTGAGCACCCTTTTGTGGGCTAGGTATTTATGGTGGTGGAGGTATTTCTCTTGAAGAATATAGCAAAGGATTGGTTGGGTTTTCTTCCCTTGTTGAGAAATGTTTCCCAGGATACTTCTTGTGTACTTGTGCATGGTGTTTCTTCTTGTGATATTGGTTGTTGCAACAAATTGTTTATGGTTTAAGTAAAATGATAAAAATGGAATGAACTTCATTCTTAAACCTAGCTTATTGAAAAATCAACAAGTCAAACTTTTTCTTATTCATGAATTTCTTGAACTTTGTTGTGTAGGCTTGATCATCATCTTTCCCTTGGAATTTCTCTTTTGTGCTAATTCTTGATTCTTCTTGTGCACAACAAGTCCAAAGTTATTAAAATGTGTGATACTCCTTCCTTGTGTTCATTCTTGCGGAAAATGCATCCCATGTCTTGGGAAGACCATTGAGTACTATATTTATCAGTTCCTTCTCTAAAATGATTTCTTCAATAGCTTATAGTTGATATATTAACTGAGATATTCTCACAAGGTATGATGTTATGTTATCATCATTCATTTTCATGTCACAGATCTCATTCTCCAGACTCATTACTTGTCCAATGTTTCTGACTGAGAAGAGGTTAGTTAGGGCATTGTACATCTTCTTAGATGAGTCAAGATGAGAGATGTAGGGTATCAAGTGGTATTTTAAAGATTCCACTATGATACTCATGGAATTGATGTCATTTTCCTTGAACTTCTCCATAATTGCAATGTTCTGAGGTTCCTTCTCTTTTCCTTCTTCAACCCGTGGTTCCATAATCTTTCCTTTCACGATATCCGACACTTTATTTTTGGAAAGGATGAGGTCAATCCTTGTCTTCCATGCTCTGAAGTTAGAAGCCCCTTCTAACTTGTTTTCTGACTTCATAGAGTAAGTCATGACTAATTTGACTTGGTCAACCTTTGACTTGGACCAAAAACTCAAACTTGGCATCTTAGCTTGCTGAGAGTACTAGGAGGTGCGTTGGGTTAGGGCACACTAGGCTATCCAAAAATTAGGTCAATCTCTTCACTTAAAGTGCCTCAACAAGAGGGTTAGGGTTTTGTTGTTGCAGTAAAAACTGACTACAACTGCAACTGTAGCTGAGCAAATCCTCCCAATATAGCTCACAGGAATATTGTATATCTCTTCAAGTTAGTGTTGAAAACTAGCGCACCGGGACTTAAATGTTCAAACACACCTCCACTGTTCATCGTGGAGGCAGGGGACTGTGAGATTTTGCGAAGGTTTTTTCCTCAGTGCGCATTTAAGATATATACGCACCGGTTAGATCATGAGCAATATAGAACCAATGTGTCCATGTTCTAGTAGAAACGCCATACTTTATGATAAAATTACATGCACCGAATAAATCACATTGACACCTTTGAAGAGTACACACCATGACATTCATAAAGAATATAACATCGACGTGTCCATGTTTTATTAGCACCGCCATACTTTATGATAAAATTACATTCACCAAATAAATCACACTAGTACTATTGAACGATACCCCCAATGTTTCTTTATGTCTAAAGGTGCACCATGATAGGGTAAATAAAAAAAAATTACCAAACCGGTTTTCAGTATTACAATGCATCGTGTGCTTCCAAATTCTCAAGCAAGCACTGTTGCTTACATTTATTCTTAAAACACTCTATTCCAAATGCTCTACATCAACCATGATAGCTCCATTGGTGGATTCCACAAATCTCCAAATTTTGGAAATCACCGTGAGTTTTTATTTCCTCTCAATGATGCAACCATGCCTCTTCGGTACATAAGAGACTAGGTGAATTATTTATTACCTTCCTATTTGCATTTTCATCCAATCAAAATTATAATTTAGCTTGAAATTTCACATTTTTTTTTTCTTTTCACATAGTACACTTGAACGATTTGTCTCGCCCCGAAGTGGTGTGTACTGTGTTAAATACACAGTAAGCACCATGGACGACGCATCCATATATGTTCACGTCAATGTCGTTCAATCTAGCACCTCACGATAAATTACTAAAAACAAAGTGGTGCATCCTTCAGAATGCCCCAACACTGGGCAAACTGGGATTATACCTACACTGACCCATTACACTTCATTAAATTCACTGCTAGCTCAACAATATATAAAATTTAAACTAGTGGTGCACCAATTTTAACTAACCACAATGAGGTGTACTCGAACATTAACACCCCAGTAAATCATTATTCAAATGCCTTGCCATAATTTATAAAAATATACATGCACCGAATCAATCACACTGATGTCATTTAACATTACGCATCGGTACACTTTACTTAACTAACTGCACCGCTAACATAACAATTTATAAAATTTAGCTAAGTGGTGCAATAATTGTAATCCAATGCACCGACACTATATACAGAAATGCGTAGAGACATATATTTCCCGAATTTTCATAGCGGGGCATCTCATTGGACACCTTGTTTATGGTGCACTCACATTTACAATGCACTGAGGAACAAAATGATGGTTCTCCACTATCACAGTGGTATCAATGCATTAATAGTAACATCTTGCATCGACTCGTTGTGTCGTTTCGATGGACACCTTGTAGCTGATGTTGTCGAAAACATAATGCATCGTTAAACAAAACACCGATGTTCCAATAGCATGGTAGCACTCGTGTGTTTATATTAACACATCACACCGCGTAAATTCATATTCAACAATTTCACTGATCAGTGCATATGGATAAAAAAAACACACTGGTAATGTAAAGAGCATGACATCGGGTTGAATTGTCACAAATTTGCAGTGCAATGCCTCTTATGGTAAGCACCACTAAGATGCTAGGAAGTGCGCTAATTGAGATAAAAATATCGGTGCGTTCTATTAATCGAACACACCACCAAGTTTTTGAAGAACAAATTTCCTCTACGGTGTGTCACATAAATAAAACGCATCAGTAATTTCTACTACAATACATCGAGAAAAATACATAATAATTTACCATCTCAGTTAATTTTATGGGATGCCCCATCATCGATGCATTATAATACAAATGCACTAGTATCAATGCATACCGGTGTGTTACTTTAAACTAAATGTATCGAGGAGATTAACTTGTACCAGGAAAAATAGTTTAAAAATTATCATTTTGGTGCACATTGTAAAACACGCTCGTTAATGGTGTGTCGTGAAAAGACAACGCACTGGTTAAAAGTGTTCGGTGCATGAACTAACATAGAGAGTCAGTCCATTTAATATAACCCAATGCACCACTAGATGGGGTGCCAACAAGTCACCTAGTCAACATTCCCCCAAAGCCACATCAATAATCCCTTCACCAACTCTAGACTTGACGCTCGACGACATGAATTTATGATGGACAGTCTGGGTTCTAGGATTCATACATTCGAATATGGTGCATCGTTGTTCCATCCAGCTACGAGTCTTTAACCTCTTTTCCATTGCATGCACAACTATCATTTCCATTCGTGCCCCGAGGGTCTCTTCGTATTTCCCTGTGTTTTTTTCCTACATCCTTGACTCCTAGTTTCCCGACTTCAACTCTAGTACTCACGGTGAAAATCTCACAGGCGTTTTGGCTCTCACCAGTTACCATAAATTGGAACACAACCCAACTTTGACTTTTTCTCCTCCTTCTTTCTCGACTCCTATTCAAATCTGTTTTTCTTTCATGCCTCGTGAGAGAGGTTATCCAAAGCGAGCCAACCACCTTAGCTCATGGATTCGGGGTTACAACACATTAGACCTTCGCCCGACCTCTCCATAATGCCATTGTTACATTCATTTATCCATGAAGCCTCATAATAATCCTTCAAGTACCTCTGAGGATGTGAAACCCAATCTTTCTTAGCCTTCAACCTTTGTTCCCCATCCTCCCGACTCAATCCCAGCTCTTGGTATCCACCCCAACCCACCTCTTCATATTGGTTTCAAAGAGGTGCAGTGGGAAGTCATTCGAGAGCTTCAACGATACAAGGACGAGCAAAAATTTCAGGAGGAACTGATGGAGCAACGTTTGCACTGGTTGATCGATTCAAGTGCAACAGACCCCCAGAAGCATCATAGTGAAGAGGAGCTTCTCCATGCCATCATGATTCCAAAACGACCGGAGTCCTCCAAGCATGCGTTCCCATACAATAATTTCCCTAAATAGATTTTATGACAAGTTCTCTTTTGGTTTTGTTAGTTTTTGTTTGGTCTGGTAGTCAACAGAACCATGTTACCAGGTATACCTAACTTCCTGAGCTAATGTTTAAGACTTATTATGTAATTATGTCTAAGTTAGTTTCCATAATAAAATACTCTGGAAATTTAACACTTGGTGGTGGGGATGGTTTCCACTATTGGTAGCCTCAACACCAATGTCACTGATATTTTTTGTATTTTCTATTTATAAAATGTAATATAATAATAGCTATCTTACAAAAAAAATAAAACCTAGTGCATTGTGTGGTTTAACACCAACCCTTAACCCATGCACTACATATCACAACGCACTGTTATAGATGTCGGTGCTCGAATAGAAATATAATAGATGTCTATTTGTTTCCTAATATCTGATTTGGAGCACTAGACGTGATGCATATGTATTTGTTAAGAGCATCGCTTACTTTTTCACTTTTTTTTTTACAAACATAAATTATTTTCAGATTTTGATAAATACAAATTAGTTGTATATGTTTGTGTTTTATAATTTAAATTCATTTTGTCTATATATATGTGATTTAAAAGGATTTTATGTGAATTAGATACGTCGACAACACCGAGTGCAGTAGAAACAATAGTAGTAGCCAAAAGAAAAACAATTTAATTCACAATCTACATATGCAAACCTTCACAATTAAATTTTGTGGAGGTTTTTCTTTGTGGAGGAAAAAACATAGGTCACTCTTCAGTGCCTCTAATAATTTAGTGCATGGACTTGATCCTATACCACTTCCTTAGTGCTCTGCCTCGCATCTCCTCCTTCACTGACCACTTGACTTTCTCCAAGATACTGTCCTTGTCATTCCTATAGCCATAATATGAACTAACGTCAATTCGCTTGTAGATCACATACATGCACCTCGTCTTCTTCACCTCGAGGGGGCTTATCGAATATCTATTTGAGGATAGGGTGTAATTTCGTAGCCTCGAAGTATATGTAACTGGGTCCTTTGCTTGTGGCACCGAGCACAAAAAATTTATTCACTTCCAAGTCCGTCATCTTGGCCCCTACTTTGGAATAATTAGGACTGTCAATCTCTACGATCGAAGCTTCCCAGTGCCCCTTTTCCCTATTCATCAAGAAAGGACCCTGGTGGATGTCTTAATTATAACACTATTTCAGCCTCAAGATTGACCTAAGCTCCATATTGTATATTTAATAGAAGTTAAGAAGCTCATTTGGAAAAACAATCGATGATCCATAAACTTTGTCAGCATGTCTTATCGCTAAATATTAATAATTTCCTTGGCCTCAGCCTGCTCCTCCATGAGATCCTCACCCATGTACTTACTAAGAAGTTCATCATTTTTATTCTTCTCCACAACCATGTGTTCGATCATTTTCTCATCCAGAAGGGAACATGGGAAAAAAAATCTCTCTCTCTCTCTCTCTCTACTCCTGGTTTCCCTTGTCTTGCTCTCCAATTTCTTCCGCCACATCATCATCTTCCTCAAATAGGACCAATGTAACGACAATGACGTCCTCTCTCTTGATCATCAACATGGCCTACCTCTAGATAGACTTGATCTTCTGCCACTCCCTCAGCACTCTGGCCCACATCTCCTCCTCTGTTAGCCACTCGACTTTCTCCAAGACATTATTCTTGTCATCGTCGTCTCCCTAATAACTGGCGTCAATTCATTTGTATATAACACACATAGACCTCCTCTCATTCTCCTCGCGGGGCTCATTGAATATATATTTAACATTGGGGAGCCATTTCCCAGCCGTACTTGTACAATTGGTTTTTGGAATATTGTAACTTGTCATCTTCCAACAATCAATTGTACAAGTGCGACTGAGAAATTCCTCCCCAATGTCAAATAGTTATTCGATAAGCCCCCTGAGATGAAGAAGAGGAGGTCTAGTTACGTGATCTACAAGCTAATTGACGCCAGTTACTATAGCAATAACGATGATGAAAACAGTATCATGAAGAAACTCGAGCAACCCACGGAGGAAGAGATGCAGTCCAGAGCGTTGAGGGAGTGGAAAAGGATCGAGTCTATATAGAGGGAGTTCAGGTTGACGATCAAGAGAGGCAAGGTCGTTTCCATTACTCTGGTCTTATTCGTGGAAGATGAGGATGTGACAGAAGAAATGGGATAGTAGGACAAAGGAAACCAATAACAAAGAGAGCGAGAGTTTGTTTCCCATGTGTCCCTTCTGGATGAGAAAGAGATTGAGTGCATGGTTGTGGAGAAAAAGAAACATGATGAAATTCTTATTAAGTACATGGGTGAGGATCTCGTGGAGGAGCAGGTCAAGGCCAAGGAAATGCTTAATATTTAGCGATGATACATGCTGACAAAGATTATGAATCATCGTGCATTTTTCCATACTTGCTTCTTAACTTCTATTAATTATACAATATGTAGCTTAGGTCAATCTTGAGGCTGGCATAGTTTTATAATTAAGACATCCACCAGGGTCCTTTCTTGTTGAACAAGGGAAAGGGGCACTGGGAAGCTCCGACCATAGATCTTGGTAGTCCTAATTATACCAAAGTAGGGCCCAAGATGATGGACTTGGAAAGGAACAAAGTTGATTTGGTCAGTGCCACAAGAAAGGGACCTGGTTACAGATACTTCGGGGCTACGAAATTCCTCCCCATTCCCCAAACAGCTATTCGATAAACCCCCTTGAGGTGAAGAAGAGGAAATGTAGGTATGTGATTTACAAGGGAATTGATGCCAGTTCAAATTATGTCTATAGGAATGACGAGGACGGTATCTTGGAGAAAGTCAAGTGGCTCGCAGAGGAGGAGATGTGAGACAAAGCAATGAGGAAGTGGTAGGGGATCAAGTCCATGTGCTAAATTTTGAGTGGCATCGAAGAGTGACCTATGTTTTTTCCTCTGTAAAACTTTAAGTTTGTAGGTTTGCATATGTACTTTTCCAATTAAATTATTTCTCTGGTGGCGATTACATAACAACCACTCTAGTGTGATTACAATCATACTGGTGCGCTATAAGCAATATAACACACATGTATATTGTATTTTTTTAAATCATGTTGATGTTGTTGTTGTTTGCTTTATAAAATGTATAATAAGTACATTAATGATTTCTCTGTTTTAAATTAAATTTAAGTTGTATCACTCATTAGAATTTAGAGCTGTCATATAATGTTTAACTTTAGTTTTATGAAATCATTTACTTTGGATTGTAATTGCGAAAACTTAAACTATTAATGTCATACAATGTTAATGTCATCTTCAAAGTGAATTGTTTAATTGTCAACCAGATATAATATGTTGATTAAACATGCTTACAAATTACTTTTATGAAATGTTATTTTTTCATTTATTTGATTGATAACATTATAATAATTGTTCATAATTACATTTATAATTGTTATATTTATGAGTAGTAATGGTACAAATATCTTCCATATTGGGATGATTTTTTTTATTATTATTATATTGGGATGACTTATGCCAAGTGTCATATTAGACTATAAAATGCACCTCACTTTATATTAATAATATAAAGAAATTAATAAAGGTGTTAATATAATCAATATGTTACATTTTAATTTGTAGGTGAAAATGTCATTTAAAAAAAAATGATTGTGTTAAAATTTTATTGTAAAAACAAAGACATGTATTTTTAAATTATGATACATGTTACACAAAAAATATTAAAATAATATGAAACAATAACATTTTTATAATTTTTTTATATCTATTTGAAATTAATAAAAATATATCTATAAATGCATGCAATTCATCAAATAATAACAGTTATATAAAACATATATTTTGAATCCATAGAAATAGATCTATAGATGCATGGAATTTCATCAATATGATTTTGTGTAAACTATTTAAAAATATTGTAAAAATGAAACACAATGACAAATGATTTCGAAATGACGAATTTAATTAATTGGTTTACGCAGTCCCAACCACCACCATGTTTTTTAACATAAAATAAAATTTGACATAAAGTCAGTATATAACATGGACATATGATACTTTCGCTCCCCAAAATTTTAATTTTACATAATGTGCATGCATCGTATGACATTAGTGTTCTATGTAAATTCTACAGTTACTAATATTCATTCTCATATTTTTTGTAATTATGTAATCAAAATTATTTTATTAATACATATGTCTTATCAAATAACTAATATACAAATATCATTTGTCCTCCACAATTAATCTTAAGAGATCCTTAAATAAGTGATGTTTTAGAAAAGACAATGTGACACATAAAGATCATTAATATAATGAGACAATGTGACACGTCGAGGGTTGTTCTTCAACCTTTTACATTTTGAACAACCACATACCACTGGCGTGTCATAAAAGAGATCCAATTCACAGTGTAATACCATTGACCCAGGCTGCAGGTTACTAGAAGATGACATGTTACAATTGGCAGGGTAAAGTAACTTTCCATTTTCATCAAATATTTGCCTACTGTATCTTTCTCCTGATAAGAGCTTGCGACATTTTTTATTTGGTGGAATATCTTGCTCATCCAAACTTGATCCCAATTTATGATTCTACAAAATTCATTGAACAATTATTCAAATGCACATGCATAAATGACATAAATTCAATAAGATAAATGAATTATACATAAAATCTATACTTACTTCAAATGGTGTGGAAGAAGTTGAAAAACTTGCAATAATATGGAATGAGCTGGAATCACAAGTATTGGCCATTTGATATTAAAACCTTCCTTTCCCTGCATTTGAGCCAAAACCATTGTCAATACGTGCATGGATCCGATATTAAAATTTATCGATGCGTTTATGTATTTTACAATGCACCGGTGAGTATATATATATAATGCACCAGAGCGACAAACTATGCAATGCATCGAACCATCACATCCATTACAACCTCCGCAAACCAAAACATCCATAAATTTTAATAACAGAGGTTTTCATTTCTATTATGTCGCTAAAATTGGTATCGATGTGTTTGCTACTATATATGCACTAAGGAACACTAATCGGTGAGGTGCACCTATTTGACGACAAAATTAATTTTTAAAATATGTAGTTTAACAAGGTTTTTTACATACTAATTGAAAAAAAAAAACAACAACAAAAAGAGGGAATTTCATTTTTCAAAATGTGTTTGTTTATAAATGAAAACACTATTCATTAGTTCATTTTTTTGGCAGAATTTAGAGGGAAGATTTGAGGAAGAGAGATTTACCACGAAAGACTTTGGAGTGGCTTGATTTTTTTTAAGCCAAAATGGGAAGGAATCCGTAGGGCACATACAAATCTGCAGATAAAAAATTTCAAGTATGTGATTTCATTCTACTAATCATTTCAATCTTTCCCTATTTGATTCAAACTATTTTCAATATTGCATATTAAAATAAATATAAGGGTTTCATAGTTACCTTCAATATTGGCAGTCGTAGCTTTCTTGTTGTTTTTTCTTGTTCCCTTTTTTTCATAAGCAATAGATTTTTATAGGGTTTATTTTTATAAGCAATATATTTTTTTAGGGTTTATTTTTTTAAGCAATAATTTTTTATTGGGTTTGTTTAGTTGCATATGGAAGGTTTGGTATCCATCACAATGGTACCACACGTTGCATCAGATCCCAAACACTGTCAACTCTGTCATTGTCAGCATTTTTTTTTTTAACTTTTCCATGGTATATGGTGCACACTATATAGAAAAGACGCCCTGATGCGCCCTGTACAAAAAAATCACCACGATGCACCATGTACAAGAAAATCACCCTAGTGCTCACTAAATAGACATGTGCACCAGGGCACATATATCTGTGTAAAACACCGAGTGGTCAAAAAAAAAAAATTATTGATTTCGTATCATATGCATACGGGTTAGCGGTGCACAATGACTAATATTACATGCTGGTGTGAGTATATTATTGACGCCCCGATGCATTTTGTTTAATGAAGCGCACCGAAATAATAGATTGTATAAAAATTTCATAATATCTATTTCTGATTATTCTGGGTTTTTTTTATCAAATATGGTTGATAGAAGTTCAAAGAAAACATCTTATTGCAATGAGCATGGTGGTAGCTCATCCCAAGAAGAGAGGCATACAAGTTATTTAATTTTTATTAAAAAATTAAGATATAATTTGAAATATTTGTAAGTTTAAATCTATGATGTGTATTGGTTAATGSATGTCATGCAAATCAAAAACTTGAAGAAASATGTTTKTCTATAATATGTTCCAATAATTACCAAATAAATTTGTTTTTCTATATTTACTTTCATTTCCATTTAAGAAAACATTATTGTGTTTTTTCATTTTTCAGGAAGATTATGAAAATTCCAAGCAACAAATGAGGGGAAATCCAATACATGTTGGTAGGTGTAGATTTTAACCTTGTACAATATTCTACAACAAACAGATTTTCAATAAAAGAACAGAAAAGATACAATGGAAAATACACACATTACACATATATTTTTCTCCTGGAAACCCAAACCGAGAAAACCAACATATTCTATATTCATTCACCTCATACATTGTTTACAATACAATATACATATAGGAGCCAACGACATAAAAAATCATAATCCAATGACATGGATTAGCCAACAACCCTAATTCCTTAACCGGAAATAGAAAACCATCGACGAAAAAACATATGCCAAAAAACCGCCCATAACTGAACATGAAAACCAAGGACCACCCAAAAATGGACACAAAAACGGAGGAAAAAAACTTCAGAGGTGCTGCATCTGAACCCCCGCGAAGGGGGGATCTGCCCCCTGCAACCCCCCTACGCACTCAACATAACATAGACACTAGTTCTAGTCGTGCAAATAATATAACACATGTCCAACATTCTCCCACTTGTGTTTTTTTCACGCAAGGGGTTACAGGGTTACATAGTCAACAATCTAGGAAAACAATGCCCATAGATCCTCTACACCAAGCGAACTTCTCGGTGCTCACATATTTTGTTAATGAATTTGAAACATTCTTCAAAGTTTCCACCTTCATCAACAACACTTTTTTTTCTTCAACCATGTCTCTCACAAAGTGATATTGAACATCAATATGCTTTGTCTTTGAATGATAAGTCGGGTTCTTTGCCAGACAATTTGCACTCAAACTGTCACAATCTAGCCTTACAGCTTGTTGTACCAACCCAATACCTGAACAAAATCTTTGTAACCATAATGCTTCCTTGCTTGCATGAGTGGCTTTCATGTATTTAGCTTCTATAGTTTAAAGTGTCACTACATATTGTCTTTTGCTCATCCAAATGGTTGCTCCTCCAAACAGGTTAAACACATACTCGCTTGTAGATCTCCTACAATCTAGATCTCCAGTCAAGTATGCATCCACAAAGCCATGTATGTCCAACACTTTGTCCAATATTGGTCTTCCTTGGTAGCACAATTGATAGCTAGCAGTGCCATGCAAATACCTGAAAACCCTCTTTACTGTTGTCCAATGTTCCTTCCCTAGTTTTGACATATACCTTCTCAAAACTCCCACTGCATGTGCAATGTCTGGTCAAGTACATACCATTGCATACAACAAATTTCCAACCGCACTCACATATGGAACACGAGACATGTCCTCCTCCTCCTCTTCTTGTGTCTTGGCACACTGATCCACATATAACTTTACACCTACAGGAATAGAGACCTTGACCGGTTTACCTTCCTACATATTAAACCTATGCAATATTGTCTCCACATATTTTCTCGAATTTAACTAGAGTTTCTTATTTTTCCAATCTCTTTTAATTTCCATGCCCAAAATGAAATTTGCAGCACTAAGATACTTCATGTGAAATTTAGAGGACAACTGAATTTTCACACCCTGGATAATATCATTTTTGCTTCCTATAAGAAACATGTCATCCACATACAAGACCAAATAAATCAAATGATCACCAATTAATTTGAAATACACACAGTGATCCTCTTTGCTTCTTTTGAAGCCAAGTCACAACATATAAGTATCAAATTTTTGATACCACATTCTTGGTGATTGTTTTAAACCATACAGGGACTTTTTCAACTTGCATACCAGTTCCTTCTTTTCGTTCACAACAAATCCTTGTGGCTGCTTCATGTAGATTTCTTCTTCCAGATCCCCATGTAGGAATTTTGTCTTCACATCGATCTGTTCTACTTCAATATCAAATGTAGCAGCAACATATAAAATAAATCTAATAGAGGTTAAATTGGCATCAAGAGAAAAAATATCACCAAAATCAATTCTCTAAACCTGAAAATAACCCTTTGCTACTAACCAAGCTTTGTATTTCTCCACTTTTCCTTCTGCATTCAACTTATTTTTAAATACCCATTTGTTGCCAATGAGATTTCTTCCAGTCGACAACTTCACTAGATCCCAAGTCTCATTCTTATCCAAGGTTTCCATTTCTTCATCCATGGCCTTTTTTCAGAGTTTTCCATCCTCTGAATCCACTGCCTCTCTGACAGTTCTAGAATCATCATCAGTAATAGACAAAGAAAAATTTGAACGAAAATCACGTGGAGTATACCTTTCCAGTTTCCTTCTTTCCTAAACCGATCTCCTCAATACTGGAGTATGAGGATCTTCTTCTTCTGATTTGTGTTCTTCTGTAGAGTTTGATTCATCATCCTTTAAATCAAACTCTATTTTCTCTGGTTCTTCCTTACTTGATAGGACATCCTGTTTGAAAACATATTTTATTTCTCTAAATACCACATCTCAACTATACACAACCTTCTTGGTTTCTGGGTTCCAAAGATTATACCATTTGAGACCATCTTTATACCCCATAAAGATACAATTTTCATCCTTCCTATCTAGATTACTCTTATTTTCCTTTAGAATGTGAACATAGGTCTCACAACCAAATACATTGATATGTGAGAGAGGGTTTCTTACCA